>JASDQU010099924.1:229678-240913 GCA_032191745.1 Picea mariana
AGGGTTGGGGTGTAATATACCAAGCTCGCTAGATGGGCCACATTACTACCAAATTGACTAACATATCGATTCAAATGTGGAAAATACATGTAGCATGACATACATGCATGTTGTTATCATTAATTCATAAAAACATGAATGCAAATGTTTTAAACATGTACAACAACAATTAAACACACACAACAACATTCATACATACAAAATACATAGAAAATTTAGCATTTATACACAACATTAAGTAGTAAATAACACAGTGATCGAACACTTATCTTTCAAAATGTTTACACAACTAGCTATAGATGAAGGACATTCCTCCCAACTATATGCTCCATTGCACCAATTCTTTTTGCAACAAACCACCTCCGAGTTGGGACTATGAGTCCACGAGGATGGCTAGGCTCCTACAAGTGTCTACAGTCCATTACAACCGCTCAAATGCCCACTAACACATAGTGACACGACTCCTACAACAATTCCAACCACCCATTTCTCTTCCCCAATAGTCTGCACAATCCAAGAGATGAGATTTTCTTCTTTGCATCGCAGTCCCTCAAACAATCTCCATCCTCTCCAGGGCTTCAACACAGACCGACCAAGAATCTCTCTATTGTGGGATTCAGGAAATCTAGCTGCAACAAGAGTGCCCACACTCATTCACAAATGCTCTTGAGGAATTTCCTCGACATAAATCACTCAAAGACTCAACAACCTCATTCTTAGCTTATTTACCATCTTCAAAAAGTTATCTTCCATACACAATATGGCTATCCATTCTTTCTCTTGCTAACTATAAAAACTTGTTCTTCTTCCTACTCAAATTTCCTCTTCTCCCATGCTTGTTTGACTCTCACTCTTCCCCCAAGGATGATTACACTCAACCCATGATGTCATAACTAAGTGGGTTGACTTCCTCACCCAACCTTTTACATGAATTCAGTGATTGAGTGATTAATAAGTCAAAGGGATAAATAACTAAATGACAAATTGATTAATGAAGATGGCTTAAGACTCAAGGCATATGAAAACCCCTCAAAACCCCCATTAGGCCCCCTCTCTTGTGGAATCATATCCCCCCATTACTCTAGTCCTTACTTGTCTAGTAGTCGATATTGTATTCCATTTTATTATTTTCAATGTACAATGTTTACATATTACATCGCTTGGCTCGCAGCCATTCATAATACTTACAAATATACAATGCTACATTGGGGATCAAAACTGGGGTGTTACAATCTACTCGCCCTACAATTTTCATTGTCCTCAATGCACATCACCATACAGGTGTACATGTATACATACATAGCTTTTACATCAAAATACTTTATAATTATGTAATTTAATGACTCCTGCAACAATTCCAACCACCAATCTCTTGTTCCCCTCATCCTGCACAACCCAAGGAAGTGTACCCCCTTCTCGACACTGCAATCCCTCAAGTTGTCCAACTTCCCTTCCAGGGCTTCAACAAAAGTCAGACGGGAAGTCTTAGAGGTGTGGCTCTAGGAACTCCAATAGCACCAAATGGAATCTTTATATGCATATGTAAAAATGTACATTTAGATTACCTCAAAATATGCAAAATGTTGCAAGTACTCTTCCTGCATGGCCTCTTCATGCTCCCACATGGAAACTTTAGGACTGTTGTAACATACCCACTACGGCCTAATAGATTTTTTTCTTTTTTTTTCTCCTTTTTCTCGAGGGACAGAATCCCTAAGTTTCTACGAGGTCCTAGCACAGGCTAGCTCTTCCTGTCGGAACCTTCACTAAACTAATCCACCGGTTCATTCATTGAAAACCCGTCGTGTACAACTCAAGCACCAAGTGCAGGCTTCACCTCCATGTGATCATTGGTTATGACCCCGGGCCAAGGCAAGAGGTGCCTTTCGCAATTCGCGACTCAACGATGCCCGAGAGTCAAGTCCTTCGACTCTTCAACCCCCGAAACACGAAATCGTACCTTCTTTAAAATCGACGACTACGAATCTCCCCCTGATCCGACGGTCCTGGCCGTATCAAGATTTCGGTAACCGGGATTTCGAAATGCAAGCGAGTCGAGTCTTTCGACTCTTCAAACCCCGAAACCCGAAATCACACCTTCTTGTACGAGATCCAACGATCCTCGATGATATGGATCCAACGGTCCAGATCTCTTTGGAGTTTCTTGAACCGGGAGTTCACGATGCAACAACTCCAAAACTCCTGTCACTCAAATCCTCGAATTTCGATATGGGAATTCGTGTAGGAGATCAACAAACCTTGTTGATCTAGATTTGACGGTCACTATCCCTCCTGAGCTTAAAGACGTTGAAGGACACTCAGCCTTAACCCCCTTGTTGTCCTACGAGATCCAATGGCTTACGGGGTTTCGGAGCTTTCCCCAAACTCTGACCGCTCACCATGTGTCTCCTCCGATGGATGGTCCAGATCCTTCCGGAGTTTCGTGAACTGGGATTTCACGACTTACGAAGACGAGGGGTCTTCCCCTTTGGTCTCCCGGGTGCCGAAACGTCGAAATGTCGAAACTTATTCACACTAAACTGATTCAAAGTTTCGCATACCAGGACTTCGTGACTTGCGACGACGAAGGGTCTTGCCCTTTGGTTTCCCGGGTGCCAAAACACCGAAATGCCGAAACCTATTCACACTCAGCTAATTCAGAGTTTCGCATACCGAGACTTCACAACTTGTGATGTTGAAGGATCTTGCCCTTTTGTTTCCCGGGTGCCGAAACGCCGAAATGCCGAAACCTATTCACACTAAGCTAATTCGGAGTTTCGCATACTGGGACTTCGCGACTTGCGACGTCGAAGGATCTTGCCCTTTGGTTTCCCGGGTGTCGAAACGCCAAAATGCCGAAATCTATTCACACTAAGCTAATTCAAAGTTTCGCATACCGGGACTTCGCGACCTGCAACGACGAAGGATCTTGCCCTTTGGTTTCTCGGGTGCCGAAACACCGAAATGCCGAAATCTATTCACACTAAGCTAATTCGAAGTTTTGCATACCGGGACTTCGCAACTTGCGACGACGAAGGATCTTGCCCTTTGGTTTCCCGGGTGCCGAAATGCCAAAATGCCAATGAACGGGTCCGAATACTTCGGGACTTTCAGGACGTTGCCAAGTCCACCCTCCTGCCTATGCAAAGGTTAGGGTCAATGAGCAATACAGCTATGACAGATCTTTCAGAGGGTTCTTGGGTAAATTATCCCTAGGCTTGGTGACTTGACTAAAAAGACTTCCTGAGTCACCGAGCTATAAACTCTGTGGTAAGGGTAAAGTAAACTCGCGGGTTTACTCTCATGGTAGTCCTTTCAAGGGACTCACTCTGGCTCTGGAGTGAGAGGAAACTTCCCGGGAGGGGGGTGCCTTCGGGAAATTACACCAGGGCATAGCGCGAGTCAAGTAGATGGGACAATTCTCAAGGGAATCTGAATCGTATTATGAACTTACTCATTCTATACATAACCGATTATGATTATACTAGTATAAGCATGCATCCATTACCTCAAATCAAAACATAAGGCAAACACTTCTATACAGAAACCATTTATGAGCGTATAAAACATGAGCATGCGTTCGGGATATGCAATTCAAAATACAAAACATAACACTTATCAGAAAACACCAGACGTGAAGTGACTGCTGAGAGGGGTGCTCATTTCCACCCAACCGTAGGCTCAGTGAATCCAGACGGATTTACCACTAGCCACCCCCAAGCTAGACCACGATGCTTGGAGATTCAATTTTCTACTTCCAGCTCAACAGAAGTCAAGGACGAAGGTTACTCTCCTTCTCCTTTGTTCAGAACTCCCTGTGTTTCCAGAGTTTCTCCAGTTCTTCCCCGCGATCCCTGTCATGTGCGTTCCCTCCTCTCCCCTTACCACACTTCCTCTCTTGCCTTTTTCCTCTGCAAGATTGCGTGTGGCACAAATTTCCCCATCCACGGTCAGGTCTGGGAGCTGTTATGGATGGGCGGTTCACCCCCATCCTCTCATTAACTCTTGAGGAGCCTCCCCACCTACCAATCTGATGAGAAATCCATTCCGGGGTCAGAGAGTTGCTTTGGTCTTTGAGCAAGTAAAACCAGTATGATACTGGCTCGGTGGAAGTTAATACAACCATTCCAGGTCCCTTCCACCATCTCTCATTTGCCATCGTGGTCTCTTTTAGAACATCCCCCCCTCCTAGCAGCCATGCAACACATATTCATAACATAATTTACATTCATCGACCTTTTATAAAAAGGTCTGTCAAATCAAACATTCACGTCTTTGAGTTTGCCATAGTTCTTGGCCAATATAGTTATTTTTACAGACTGGGGGAAACAGGGTGTTACAATTCCCTCCCCCTTAAAGGAACATCATCCTCGATGTTCTATCTATCAATATGACGTGTATGTACAGAAGTGAACAAAATAGGATATGCCTGTTTCATGGCATCTTCCATTTCCCAGGTAGCCTCATCTGGGCCAAAATGTTTCCACTGCACCTTGACCTGTGCAATGGTTCGGTTCTTGATTGGGGTTTCCTTTCTGTCCAATATGCATTGAGGTTCTGGTAGGAATTCTCTCTCTGGTTCCACCTAGATCACAGACCAGTCAATTATATGATTAGAATCATGTACATATTTCTTCAATAATGAAACATGGAAAACATTATGTGCTTTTACTGTGGGAGGAAGTGCTAGCCTATAGGCTACAGGTCCCACTCTATCTAGAACTTCAAAGGGTCCACAATAGCGAGGTGCCAACTTGGCACAAGCTCCCATCCTCAGGGAACTCTTCCTGGGCCTAACTTTGAGATATACGTGGTCTCCCGTCTTGAATTCTCTTGGAGTTCTTTTTCGGTCGACGTAACTTTTCTATCTGTTCTGAGCGACCTTTAGATTCTGTTTTATCTGAATCACTTGTTGTTCCATTTCTTTCATCATGTTGGGTCCAATAGTAATTATTTTTACAGGATTACTCCAACTGACTAGAGTGTTGCACGGTCTACCATAGAGGACTTCGAAAGGACTTGTCTTTAGAGATTCTTGGTAGCCGTCGTTGTAGGTGAATTCCACCAGTGGCAGGTAATCTTCCCACTTCTTGGGTTGATGCATTACATGCATTCTTAGCATGTCTTCCAATATTTGGTTCACTCTTTCCGTCTGTCCATTGGTTTGAGGATGATAGGTTGTGCTAAACAGTAATTTGGTCTCCAGACCAACCATCAAGGATTTCCAAAAGTTGGAAGTAAATTTCGTGTCTCTATTAGACATGATCTCTTTAGGCATACGATGTAGTCTGAATATCTCCTTCATGAATATGTTGGCGATATCTATTGCCTTGTAAGTCGATTTGACGGGGATAAAATGGGCGAACTTTCTTAATTTATCCACCACCACCATGATGGCGTCATTTTGTTTGGTCAATGTTGATAATCCGGTGATGAAGTCCATGGAAATGGTTTCCCACTTCCATTCCGAAATTGGTAGAGGTTGTAATAATCTTGCTGGGTGTCGGTGTTCTGCTTTAACCTGTTGGCATTCTAGGCACTTAGCTAAATAGTTAGCTATGTCTTTCTTCTTTAACCCAGGCCAATAGAATTGTTTCCTAGTGGTCGTGATCATCTTTTGATATCCCGGGTGACCAGTATATGGTCTTTTATGTAGTTCATCCATTATGAACCTCTTCAAGTCATCACAATCTCGAATATACAATCTGTTTCTGTAAGTTAGCAGACCTCCATCTATCATTTAGTAGCCTTTATACTTTATTCTTGTGGGTTCTTGCTCCAAGTACGAGGTCACGGTCTGGAAGTTGTTTCTTGTGCATTCCTGACTCTTTCTTTGACATTCGTCTCACAAGTGCTCACTGCTGCCAGGTGAATTGTTTTCATACTTCTGCTAAGGGCATCGACTACCTTATTTTCCTTTCCTTTAACATGTTTGATTTCAAAATCAAACTCACTAAGGAGGGCCATCCACCTAGCTTGTCTAGCATTGAGCTTTGGTTGGTCAAACAGATATCGCAACCCACAGTGGTCTATCATAAGTACAAATTTCCTTCCCAGGAGGTAATGTCTCCACATTTTTAAGGCGTGCACTATGGTAGCTAGCTCTAGATCATGGGTCACATAGTTGACTTCATGCTCACTCAATTTTCGGGATTCATAGCAGACTACACTTCCTCCTTGCATAAGGACTCCTCCGAGCCCTTCCTTACAGGCATCTGTGCACATGAGGAAGTTGTTTTTGGGATCAACAATCTTCAGCATGGGTGCATGGGTCAAAAGGTGTTTCAGGGATTGAAATCTTTCTTCACATTCTTGTGTCCACGTGAATTTAGCTCCCTTCTTCTGGAGGGTAGTGATTGGACAACCAATCTTGAAGAATCCTTTTATAAATCTCCTATAGTATCCTGCTAAGCCCATAAAGGATCTGATATCTAAAACGTCCTTTGGGGTAGGCCATTCCATGATAGACCTGATCTTGTCAAGATCTACTGCTACTCCCTCTTCAGATATGACATGGCCCAAGTAATGTATCTGCTTCTGGAAAAAGTCGCACTTGCTAAATTTGGCATAGAGATGATGTTCTCTTAGCACTTGAAGCACAAGTCTAAGATGTTCCTCATGTTCCTCTCTATTCTTGGAGTAAATTAATATATCGTCAATAAAAACCAGTACAAATTTGTCTAGGAATTTGCTGAGCACATTGTTCATCAAGCACATAAAACTTGTAGGGGCATTGGTCAATCCAAATGGTACTACCACAAAATCATACTGACCATATCTCGTCCTGAAGGCAGTTTTGTGGATGTCTTCACCCTTGATTTGGACTTGATGGTATCCAGATCTCAAGTCAACCTTTGAGAAGATGGAAGCACCTCCCAATTGATCGAACAGGTCATCGATCTTGGGTAAGGGGTACTTTTTCTTTATGTTTACCTTATTGAGTTGTCTATAATCTATGCATAGTCAGAGGGTACCATCTTTCTTTTTCACAAACAGAACTGGTGCTCCCCATGGGGACATGCTGGGTCGGATATAGCCTTTGTCCATCATTTCCTTTAGTTGTAGTTTAAGCTCAACTAGCTTGGGTGTGCTCATTCTATAGGGTGTCCTAGACACTGACACCGCTCCTGGTGCAAGTTCTATCGAGAAGTCAATATCCCTTCTCGGAGGTAAACCCGGTACCTCTTCCAGAAATACATCTCTATATTCTCTTAGTGTGGGGTGATCTTTGAGGCTTGGTTTGTCATCTTCAACTGATTCCAACACCTGTATCGCATATAGTGGACATCCCTTTCTGCAATACTTTCTCATTTGAAGGGTTGATATTCGTCTCACCGAGACAGGTTTTTGGATCCCTTGAAGGATTATCCTTCTTCACTCACACATTATAAGGTTTTATGGTAACAATCCAGTTTGGATTTATATGTGGCTAGCCAATCCATACCAATCAACAGGTCATACGATCCTAGGGGTAATATGTTAAGGGTTGCTTGGGTGGAGAATTCACCCATAGTAAATTAGCAAGCTAGTATGACCTCCGCTACCTTTCTTTTGGTGCTAGTGGCTAACTGTACCAACCATGGCTTGGCATGTTTATGTGGCTGTAATTTACACTTATCAACAACCTTAGGGGCTATATAACTCAAATTTGAACCAGGGTCATTTAGAATAGATACTAGATGGTTGGTGATCATACCTTCCATCTCCACCACTGAAGCTTGGTGGTCAGCTTGTTTATTATCTATGGCTGCATAAATTTGTGGCATACTCCGGGCCACGTCATTGACAGTGGTAGCTTTTTGAACATTGTAAATTCTTCGACTGTTCTATTGCTGGTGCGGGCAATCCCTCAGTAGATGTTCTTCTCCATAACCCCAACATTTTAAGGGTTATTTCTTTGGGTTATCAACCTTCCCTGGGGTATATCCAAAAGGTTTATTTCTTCTCTGGGAGGGGAAATTCTGCTAGTGTACACTTCGGGTTGGGAAGCGCATCCTTGAATCCTTTTTATAGTTTTTAAATCTTGGGGATTTAAACCCCTTTTTCTAAAATCCTGAACTATTCTTCTGCTTCCAGCCTTCACGAGGTTCTGTTCGATCCCCAAGCTGTTCATAACAATATCTTTCCTTTTGGATAGTATATTCTAGGGTCTTTGGCTCGTCAAACTCAATCTTGTTCTGATAGTCCTTAGGTAGTCCACTGATGAATCGTTTCACCTTTGCCTTTTCTGCTTTTATATAGGGTACGTACCTCAACAATTTGAGGAATCTGCTGACATATTCCTCTATGGTGCATTGCCTCGGCTTGAGTTCATAGAATTCTTTAGTCTTTTCGTCAAAATAATTTTCTGACAGATACTTCTTCCTGAAGTATTTCTCAAACCGTTTCCAAGATAGGTCTTCTTCGTGAATCCCTTTTACATTCTTAAGGTCTTCCCACCAAATGGAAGCCTTCCCATTCAGGTTGAAAGTGGCTACTCGGGCCTTCAAATTTTTCGAGAAGTCATGGACTCTGAAATACTTCTTTAGTCCAAGCAGCCAGGCCTCCGCTTCTTCTCCCTTCTTTATTTCACCATCGAAAGAGGGTGGTTTGGCCTTCTTGAATTCTTCGAGATTATGATTTTTGGAATGATTTCGCTTCCTCCATTTTCTTCGGGAATAAGAACTAGTTCTGCTACTCGAAGATCCATCCGAGCCGCAAGTTTCCTTTTCAAAGGAATCATCCGACGCTTGTCCCTTATCTCTGGGGTGAACCTTTCTCGAGGTGCTCCTCCCAGTGTGGCCACTTAAAGGACCACGTTTTCGTATCCCAGGTGGGCTTTGACTTCTCTTTGTCTGTAGTTGGTCCGCGTGACTGGTGTCAGGTCCATGCTGCAATTGTCTTTGTATGTCGAATAAGATTTGTAGCAAGACTGCATTAATTTCCGACTGCTTCTCTTGCTCTTTTATCAACCTCTCGTTGTCGGCCTTGCAGCTCTGTAGTTCGACAATGAGGCTTCTCACAGTCTCTGCTAGATCTGGAGGGGTTTCTATCACTCTCCTTTCGTCAAACTCTTCGTCTCTATTGTGGGAGCCATCCCCCACTTCGTGGTGCGTCACCATTCTATGCGTCTGCAGTTTCCCACGGTTGATCATCCGCTTATTGTGCAAGAAAAACACTTATTGTTAGTCAACATTATATTCATTCACAATCAACACATAATTCATATTTTTCAAATGCATACACACAATAGGAATTTTCATTCTTAACTTCGGCTTTTGATAAGGGGGGTTAGGATAGGGAGTGACTCCTTTTAAGAGTACTTCAGATGGAGTTTCTGCACAACTTATCCATGAGCCCAATGTTAATTAAGGTTGGTTGTAATTGATGTCAACCCTTGAAGAAAGACCCATAGCACAAAGGTTTGGGTAATGGACCCAATAGTGTTTGATGTAAATATGACTCATTATTGTTTTGTCATGGTTGATAAGAAGTAAATATAGATGAACTCCAAAGTGGTCCCCTTATGGTGAAAGCCCTCACAGGAAGACGCTTTGTGGAGTAAGAGAACCCATGATTAATTGTGGAATAATGAGATGAACGAAAGTGAATTTGTTAGGGAAAATATCCTAGATGGATAGTTCTTGCCATGCCATTTCTGGTGGTATGTGGAATGTCACATAATTCCTCACGGTTAGAGAGTTATGGCCATGAGAAGTTGGAGACCCCAGGTTTAGGTAATGGACCCAAGTTTGTTTGATGGGTAACGGTATGCGTTATGATATATTTTCAGATAATACTATTCTATATGGATAGTACATGTCATGCCATTTTTAGTGGTATATAGAACGTCACATAACTCCTCATGGTTTGAGAGTTATGGCCTTACGAAGTTGGAGGACCCTCATATGTCATCTAGAAGCCCCTAAAGGTCAAAGTAATCAAAGTGGTTTAAGAGATTTTAAAAGGTAACTAATAAAGTGAAGTGATGAGTGTATTATAATTCAAAGTGAATACAAAACAAATTATTTCAATAATAATTTTAATGGAGAAATTAGAAGTGGACCCAACCCTAAAATAAGGAAAGTGGGGCCAAGTGACCTAGAAGATGTTTTTAAGGAAGCTACTTGGAGAGTATAAATAAGAGGCAATGCTCTCTCATTTGAATCACACTTGAGCATATTGAATATCTATAGGTGTCTGAGGTTTTCAAATGATATCTAAGCCGAAATTATGAGGAAAGTGAAGAAAATAAGGCCGAAATGCAAGGAAGGATAAATTCTTTTGATGGTGCTTTCTAAGGTATGTTATTTTCAGGTCATCTCACCATTTTCGCTATAACTTTTTTTCTATAATGATTCAGATCCTGAAATTGCTATGAAAGTGAGAAAACATATCCAAGTATATGTGGTTAAAAATTCATCTTGTGGGTCGTTTTATTTTGGGAGTTACACTCTGTGGAAAATAGGGTTTGTGGTCAGTCCTAAAACTAGTCAAAATCAGGTGTTTCGGGTAAAAACGTCATAACTTCTTCATAACAGATCCAAATTTAGTGAGACCAAATGTGTTGGTTAGGGTACAGTCTGTATCATGTTTTTTAATAGTTTCATATCATTTCATCAAATATTTTGTGTGGGGCACGCTCTACAAGTTCACTCTCTAGAAAAAGCCAGAATTCAGCAAGGTATGCCATTTTTGCTATAACTCATTTTGTGAGAGGTTCCAAGTAGTTCCACTTGGAGGAATTGCATAAAACACACTAAAGAACATTGTGTATCAGTTTCAGATCTTTATACATTACAGGTTCAAAGTTATGATTACTTCAAGTTATGGTTGTTGACTAATCCAATACTAGGCATGTGAGACTAAAGAAAAGTTTGATGAAAATGTTAGTCTCTTGTTTTTAAAAGTTAAGGAAGGTTTGCAGGAATGTGATCATATACACCAGGTCTATTACAGAGATACAAATCATATTTGGATGATGAAATTGATGAGGGCTTTTGGTTGAGGTACATGTTGAGTACATGGTTGAGACAAGTAGTTGATGAGTTGGCGAACATACATGAGGTGTATAGTTGATGATGTTGGTACATATTGATGAGTCATAGTTGATGAGTAGTTGACACATGATTGGCACGCACTTGGTTATGGTATAGGTTGGTGCATGGTTGATGCACTTGTTTAAGGTACAGGTTGATTACAGGTTGGTGCATGGTTGATGCACTTGTTTATGGTACAGGTTGATTACAGGTTGGT
>JASDQU010099924.1:252440-269882 GCA_032191745.1 Picea mariana
TTCAGTCTTGTGGCATGAGAGAAACATACCTCTTGAGGTGTCTCCCACATGATTTGACACATGCGCTCTGCCTGAGAGCTGATCTGCTTGCTTCTTCTTGCATTCAGATTCATAGTGCCCATACTTTTTGCAGTAATAGCATTGTATGCTTGTTTTTTCATTTGATCTTCTCCCTCTGCCTCTTTGAGGCTAGAAATTCTGATGTTGATTTTGTTGCTGTTGTTTTTTACCTTGGAAATTTTGATTTGGATATTATTGTCTGTTACCTCCACTGTAGTGAGGATTACTTTGATTGTTCCCTCTTCCTTGGCAACCTTTGCTTCTTCCTCTTCCTCTCCCTCTACTGAAGGAGAATTGAGTTTTGAATGCATTTGAGATTGACTCATCTGTGAGATGCAGTCTGGTCTCATGTGTCACTAGAGAACCAATTAATTCATCTGTTGGAAATTTTGACAGATCCTTGGATTCAAGGATTGTTGTTACAACCATTTCAAATTTCTTGGGTAAACTTTTGAGAATTTTCTCAACAATTCGTTGATCAGTGATGGCTTCGCCAGTCAACCTGATCTGGTTCATGATTCCCATGACTATGGTCATGAACTGATCCACATTTTCGGACTCTGTCATCCTTAAAGTCTCGAATTCTGTCCTCAGGGTCTGCAGCTTAACTATTTTGACCCTGTCATTTCCTTGATAGGAATATTTAAGAATATCCCAGGCCTATTTGGAAGTACCAACGCCTGTGATTTTTGAGAAAATCGAATCATCCACAGAATTCTGAATCCAGAATTTCGCATTATTTTCTCTGTTTCTTTGAGTTGCCTGAGCAATTCGTTGTGGATTTGTCATGGCAGCAAGGGCTGCTGGATCTGGTTCCACATATCCAAGATCCACTGGTTCCCAGCACTCTTGTGCTTGCAAGAACAACCTCATTCGAAGAGACCAAAACTCATAGTTCTTTCCCAGAAGAATCGGACCTTGAGATGGTCCTAAATTGCTAGACGACGCCATAAAAAAAAATTACAGAAAAAACAGAGGGAAATTTTTGAATTTTATCTCCGATCGCCGATTTGCCGATTTGTCGATGGCTGAATGGAGCTTATCGGGCTTGAATTGGCCCTTTGTCTCCTTGCAATGTGACCATGCGTCTTTATTTTAAAGCGCTACGGGTTGTTCCCATTTTTTCCTTTCAAAATGCCGAAATGCGAAAAAACGCCTTTGGACTTTTCAATGGTCCAGATGATGATGAGATCTGACGGTTCAGATCTTGTCGGGGTATCACGAATCGGGACTTCGTGAGTTCTGATGACGAGCTCTTTCTCCTCATTTCCCCGATCTCCGAGTTGCCAAAATGGAGAAATGAGTTCAAAGATCAACGATCCTCATTGATTTGAGGTCAACGACCCAGATTATGTCGAAGATTCACGTATCACGATTTCGCGACTTAAACGTGCGACTTATTGGTCTCTTGACTCTCAAAAAGTAGATTCCCGAAACGCCGATGATGTTTTCTTATCGGGACTTTTCCCGATTCCTCGGATTTACGCCACGCGTCCTCACAAGATGGACGGTCCTGATTCAACCTCGGGATATCGCAACTTGCAATGCTCCGTTGACACAATTTCTCTGTCAAATTGAAACCCCGAATGTCGAAACGTCGACGGGTTCTTCGATGTCCACCGTGTGTCCAAACAAAAGAACAACTGAGATCTTATCACGATTTCGGGAATCGCAATTTCGGGAATCGCGATTTCGCGAGTTTCGAAGTCATGTTGCGACAGTCTTTTAAAACCGTGAACTCCGATATGCCGATTTGACGATGTGTTGATCTGCTACCACCTATCCTATGAGATGGACGACTGTGATCGTTTCGGGATTTCGCGATATCACGTATCGGAGTTTTGGAGTGCAATATTTTGCTCGTCAACCTCGCGATTACCGATTTTGCGATGAGATAAGATCAACGGCTCACGATCTTTCTCGATCAACGATCCAGAATGACTCGTGATTTCACGATTCGCAAATTCTCACAACAGTCTTCTGACCTTACACCTTGCGAGTCACGAAGTGCCGAGATCTCGCCACGTGTTTCTGGATGGACGGTCCAGAAGATGTCGGGATTTCGCGACTTCACAAGTCGAAATTTCTCCTGTGCACTTCAAACGACTAAACGTTGTGCACCTTCTTGCTGATCTAACAGTTGTTGGGCCTTTGTGCAAGATCTGATGGCTGAGATGCTTTCGCCTTTTCCACACTCTCCTCGTCCCTTCTGAACTAGTTTCCCGCCTTGGATTCGTTCGCAGGACGACTCTTATGGCCACGATGGCTATTCCTTGCATGTTAGACACGATCTTTGCTCCTGTGGAAGAAAGATTCATGAATCTTTCAAAGATTTGAAAGAAATACACGAATTCTTCGTTCTCTGCTGCAATATTTGAACAATTTGAGCGAATTTCAAAAATATTTAAGCGATTGAGCCTTCTACAGCAATCTTTAATGAATTTGAACAAATTCTTCGAGTTCTTTAAAAGTTTTTTCCTCCTGCAGCTCTTCTTCGTCAATCTTTGACGATTCTCGAAAAGATTGCAAGAATCTTTAAAGTTTCTTCTTTCTCGATCTCTGCTTCCTTGTTCTTTCGAGCGTCGTACGCTCTGCAACCTCTGCAAGCTTCTTACGGCAATCTTTGAACGTAAGACAATCTGCTTCCTCGTGGACGATTCCTGCGAGGAGCTTTCGTGAGAATGACAGACGGCTCTCCAAGATTTGTGAAAGAGTCTGTGTCACGTGCTCTCAGGATCCGTCAAGCTCTGTGCTGTGAGGATCATGTTGCTCTTCGGACTATGTGAAGAGGCTTACTGCTGAAGCTCTGATACCATGATAAATTGTGAAGCAAAGAGAAATGCAAAGAGAAAAGAATAGAACAGTATATTGGAATGTATGAAGAAGAGATTGTTAGGAGATACAATGCAATGGGAGATGGTTGAGCTAAATAGGCTCAAGCAAGACAAAAATAGAAAGTACAATTGTCCAGTACAGCTGGCACTGTACAGTCAGACTGTTGAGGTTACATTATATTTAACAAATTTCACATAGTGCATTTCCTAAATTAAAAAAGAAATCTATAGAATAAAAATATTTCACTCAAATAGAAATGGATTCGGGAGTGAAACAGAATGTTGGAGGTTTAGTAAGGGATTGTGAAAATGATTTAGGGGAGTGTGTAAATAAAGTAATCCTCTATGTGATAGTTTTAGGATCTTATGACATCTTGATTGGGATGGTTTAGTTAGATACTCATGAAGTAGTATTAGACTGCAAGAAAAACAATCCCTACTTTATAGATGACACAGGTCATAAGAGAATTTTAGTGGGAAAGAACCAAGAAGTATCAACTACGATCTATAACATCCTTGCAGCTAAAAAGGAGCATGTGAAAAGGATGTACTTTATATGTTGTATTAGCTATGAACTCAAAGGAAGACTCACTAAAGTTAGAACACTAATATGTTGTGTCAAAATTTAAAGATGTCTTTCTAGAGGAATTGTTTGGATTAACACCCAAGAGAGAAGTGGAGTTCACGATTGAACTCAAACCTAGAATGGAACCTATCACAAGAACTCCATATCAGATGATGGAACTAGAATTACAAGAACCACAAATGCAGTTAAAGGAATTTTTATATTTGGGCTTTATAAGGCCAAGTGTCCTGGGAGCACAGTGATATTTGTGAAGAAGAAGGAAGGGTCGTGGAATCTTTTTATTGATTATTGTGAAATGAGAAAAGAAATGATTAAGAACCAATACCCACTACCAAGGATTGATGATTTATTTGATCAAATGAAAGGAGCGACAGTATTCTTGAAAACAGATTTGTGATTGGGATATCACCATTTAAGGATTAAAGAAGATAATATTCCAAAGACAGATTTTAAGAGAAGGTCTAGGCATTATGTGTTCATGGTATTTCCTTTCATATTGATGAATTCCCTAGAAGTATTTATGAACCTAATAAACTATGTATTTCATGAATATTTAGATAAATTTGTACAAGTTTTCATTGACGATATTTTGATATACTCACAAATGTAGGAAGAACGTGATGAACATTTACGACTAGTCTTAGAGTGTCTCCAAGAAAACAAGATTTATGGAAAGTTGTCTAAATGTTCATTTTACGAATCTAAGAAACAATATTTGGAACACATTATCTTGAGAGAAGGAATCACAACTAGCATGGATAAGATCAAAGTAATTATGGAATGGACACCAACAAACTTACATGAAGTACGAAGTTTCATGGAATTAGAAAGGTATTATTGAAGGTTTGTGGAAGGTTTTTCAAAGATCACAAACCCTATAACTAAATTGCAAAAGAAAAACAAGAAAATTATTTGGACAGAAAAATGTGAGGAATAGTTTCAAAAGTTAAAAGAATCATTGACACCGACACCAACTTTGAAAGTACCTAATATGAATCAAGATTTATTGGTATGCACTAATGCATCAAAGGAAGGATTAGGAAAAGTATTGATGCATGAGGGTAGAGAAATCGCTTACGCTTAAAGAAAACTTTGACCCATCAAGAGAACTATGTGATGCATTATCTAGAACTTTTGGTGATAGTACATGTTAAATTATTCATTGTTTACATGGTAGAGTTTTCTGAGAAAGTGGAATTGCATTCTTGTTTTAATTTTCTCAATGTTTTGATCCCCATTCTAGGATTATCATAAGGAAGGATTATCATAAGAAGGTTGTTAATCTCAATTATTAGTGATATTTCAAACTTTAAATAAATAAACATTAATATTAATGAAAAAATGGACCAATGATAGTACATGCATTAAAAATATAGAGACACTATCTGGTAGGAAGAAAATCATAATTAAAGATAGATCATCATGGATTACAACACATTTTTACTCATAGAAACTTGATAACAAAATAAGATGGTCGGAACTATTAAGTGAATTTGATTTTGATATAACTTATATCAAAGGCACAGTAAATAGAGTCGCAAATGCCTCAAGTCACGGACCACGTATATTCTCGGTTATACACTTAAAACGAATTTAAGAGAAAAGATTTTAATTTTACATTTTGAGGACGAATTGGATAAAGAAGTAAAATTTGATACGAAAATTACAAAGTATGTAGGATATGCCTTGGACGATGATGGATTTTTACGATTTATTGAAAGGATTTACATACCGCCAAATGAAGAAATGTGCAAGTTGATATTATAGGAAGCTCGTAGAGAAGTATATATGGCTAATCCATGAGTCAAAAAGATGAACGCAATTTAAAATATATTTTTTTCTGGAAAGGGATGAAGAAGGATATGGTGAATTTTCTTGCTAGGTGTCTTGAATGTAAGCAAGTGAAGGTTGAGCATACGCATCTAGAGAGATTATTATAGCCACATGCTTAACCAGAATTCAAATGCTTTACCAAAATTCAAATGAGAAATATTTTTTATGGAATTTATGGTTGTATTATCTTTGACGTCAAGGAGACATGACTCAATTTTCATAGTAGTACAAAATTTAACGAAAAGTGCACAATTTAATCGATTATGGACCATGTATCAAGCCCCTGATATTGCAAGGGTATTTATTAATGAGATAGTAAGGCTACATGGTGTGCCTAAAAATATAATTTCATACAAAGGATCAATATTGACAGGAAGATTTTGGACAAGTTTTAAATATGCCTTGGGGACGCAATTTAATTTCATTATGGCATATCATTCTGAGACGGGCGAAAAAACAGAAAGAACAAACCAAATCTTGGAATATACGTTAAGGATGTACGTCATGGATCAACATAAACATTGGGAGGAATTTATACCATTGGTCAAATTTACATATAACAACAGTTATCAAAGTTCTATAAAGATGGAACCTTTTGAATTTTTGTATGGGATACTATGTAGAACACCTATTAGCTGAGATAGTCTAGAGGAAAGATTTTTAGTAGGAATGGAAGTGATTCAGGATATGAAAGAAAAAATGAAAACAATTAGAGGAAGACTAAAGGAAGCACAAGATGACAGAAATGTTATGTGAATGTGCATAGAAATGTTATGTGAATGTGCATAGAACCGATTGAAGTTATAAATTTGGGAACATAGTGTTTTTTTCAGGTTAAGTCGTAAAACAGTTTAATCAAGTTTGGAAAGGGAGAAAAATTGTCACTGGAACGTTAAAGATTTTAGAGATAAAGGGACCAGTTTCATATTGTCTTGCTTTACCTACATCCTTAGAGGGCATGCATGATGTTTTCCATGTTTCTATTTTGCGTCATTACATTTTTTATCCTTCACATGTTATTGATCTAAATTATTTATAGATGTGAGACAAGGGGACCTTGACGACCGAACTAATCTTCATTTTGGAAAAGCACACTCAATAGCTTCGACATCGCAGGTAAAGGTATAGTAGGATAGTTATAGTCCCAATTATGTTGCCTTGGAGGACGCAATTGAGATGCATCAATACCTATTTTGAACTTTGGTATGAAGTTTAAATTAAGAGGGGTGTATGCAGTGACCCATTTTATCTGACTACTTTTACAAAAAACAAAACTTGTTTTTTGAGGGTGTTTGTTTGCAAATTACTTGGTTAATAAATGTTATGATGACATTTAGACTCAATTTTATTTGGATTGCTTAGAATAAAATGTGAAAATGGTTTACTTAAATGTATGAGATGTTGATAAATAATTAATGCAATAAATTGTTAAGTTGGTGATTTATATGAGATTGGTTATAAATATTGCAGATGTTATTAACAATTCCTAAGTTGACATGGAAATTAAGGATATGTTGATGTGGGAAACTTCAACGTGATTTTGGGACTCCAGACTAAGTCAAGGATTAGTTCTTAATTAACTATTTTTTTTTTTGTAGTTGAAATGATTTATGATAATGCTAACAAATAAAAGGTTTAGTGGATGTAGGAACATGGATTATGCCTACAGATCTTACTCACATAAGAGTAATTGGGTTGTATATATTCATACCCAGTACTATGGGGAGAGGTGGAATATCATCCCTGATTCCACCTACTAGCACTGCCACCGTGGTCAGAGTTGAGAAGTGTGGGGCACTTTTACTCAGCAGTTGCACACTATTGTCAGGGCAGGTTGTAGACTCATTCACTCACGAGGATAAACTGAGCGACGGGAAATAAGTTTAAATACTTATTCCTCAATGTCTATTAGTCTCTCAAATAGGGGCAATGACCAAAGTTAAGATGGATCTGTAGTTTTTCCACTCTTCTCAGGTCAGATGCTTGAAGGGCATAACACATGGCACCCTTGGATTATGCAAGTAAGTCCTAAAGGGCATGATGGGCATGGAACCCTTAGCATTCTTATGAAATTATGGATGAATATGTAAAATTATAAATGAAAAATACCATAAGGGTAGGGTAAAATAAAAAAAATTCTTATAAAAATATCAAATGAGGAAAAATGTTAAATAAATCTATGCACTTAGGAAAAAGAAATTTTTTATTAAAAGGCAAAAGATGATTTTATTATTGACTTTGAGTAAAGTGAAAATTAAATTAAATACATCTAGGAAATGAGCTTGAGTCAAATATGTGCATATTTTATTTATAGAAATTTAATTAATGGAGAAATTTAAATACATGAGAACTCTAATGAAATGAAAAGTGGAGGGAAGRATCCTAAATCAAGTTGAGAACATAAGCTAGAAAAGGTAGGCTAATGAGTTACGTGGAAAATGCATTAAATCACTAAGACACTAAATATTCTCGTGCATCTAAAATGGAATTTTGGGAGGAAATCTAGGAGACACCTAGGAGAGATTGTAGGAATCCAAAAAGTTGGGTGAGGGAAATGAATTAGATTAAATTAATAAATTAGCATTTTCATGTGAAACTTTGCATGCAAACAACACATGTATATGAATAATCCATTTAATATAATTATTAATTTACTAATTATGCATGGGTGTCAAGTATCTCTTTTTCTATAAAAATAAAGTCTGGGGAAAAAGAGGGGTCATCGAATTCCCTAATATTGGATAGTCATCATAACGACTATTTAAACTTTGAGAAATTCTATTTGAGTTTGAAAATTGGTGTATTCATTCAGGTGGTAACCTCAGAGCTTGTGACCTCGAGCACCAGTATGTTTGGATAGAGGTTAGTTCCTTGAGCAACAATATGTTTGGCTAGAGGTTGGTTCTATACAGCTCTGTTTTGGCTCGGGGGGACTTGGGGGAAGAAGAGTACCATATTGCATTGGTAGGGAGGTATATTTTGAGTCTATTCAAGAAATATTGCATAAATTTTGGTGAATTTGACACAACTCTAGAAAATTTGGCACAACATTTAGCGTAGGCACATGTAACATACCCACTACGGCCTAATAGATTTTTTTCTTTTTTTTCTCCTTATTCTCAAGGGACATAATCCCCGAGTTCCTACGAGGTCCTAGCATAGGCTAGCTCTTCCTGTTGGAACCTTCACTAAACCAATCCATCGATTCTTTCATTGAAAACCCGTCATGTACAACTCAAGCACTAATTGTGGGCTTCACCTCCATGTGATCATCGGTTATGACCCCGGGCCAAGCCAAGAAGCACCTTTCACAATTCGTGACTCAGCGATGCCCGAGAGTCAAGCCCTTTGACTCTTCAAACCCTGAAACTCAAAATCGTACCTTCTTTGATATCGATGGTTGCGAATCTCCCCTGATCTTACGGTCCTAGCCATATCGGGATTTTGGTAACTGGGAGTTCGAAATGCAAGCGAGTCGAGTCTTTCGACTCTTCAAACCTTGAAACCCAAAATCGTACCTTCTTTGAGATCGATGGCTACGAATCTCCCCCTGATCCGATGGTCCTGGCCATATCGAGATTTCAGTAACTGGGAGTTTGAAATGCAAGCGAGTCGAGTCTTTCGAGTCTTCAAACCCCGAAACCCAAAATCATACCTTCTTGTATGAGATCTGACGGTCCTCGATGATATGGATATAACGGTCTAGATCACTTTGGAGTTTCATGAACCAGGAGTTCACGATGCAACAAATCCAAAACTCCTATCACTCAAATCCTCGAATCTCAATATGGGAATTCATGTAGGAGATCAATGAACCTTGTTGATCTGGATATGACAGTCACTATCCCTCCTAAGCTTAAGGGCATTGAAGGACACTCAGCCTTAACCCCCTTTCTATCCTACGAGATCCAATGTCTTACGGGGTTTCAAAGCTTTCCCCAAACTCTAACCGCTCACCACGCGTCTCCTCCGATGGATGGTCCAAATCCTTCCAGAGTTTCATGAACCAGGATTTCATGACTTACGAAGATGAGGGGTCTTCCCCTTTGGTCTCCCGGGTGCTGAAACGCCGAAATTTTGAGACTTATTCACACTAAGCTAATTCGGAGTTTCGCATACCAGGACTTCGTGACTTGCGATGACGAAGGGTCTTGCCCTCTGGTTTCCTAGGTGTTGAAACACCGAAATGCCGAAACCTATTCACACTCAACTAATTCGGAGTTTCGCATACCGGGACTTCACGACTTGCGACATCGAAGGATCTTGCCCTTTGGTTTCCCGGGTGCCGAAACACTGAAATGCCGAAATCTATTCACACTAAGCTAATTTGGATTTTCGCATACCGGGACTTCGCGACCTGCGACTACGAAGGGTCTTGCCCTTTGGTTTCTCGAGTGCCGAAACACCGAAATGCCGAAATCTATTCATAGTAAGCTAATTCATAGTTTCGCATACTGGGACTTCGCGACCTGCGACGACGAAGGGTCTTTCCCTTTGGTTTCCTGGGTGTTGAAACGCTGAAATGTCGATGAACGGGTCCGAATACTCCAGGACTTTCAGGACGTTGCCAAGTCCACCCTCCTGCCTATGCAAAGGTCAATGTCAATGGGCAATAGAGCTCCGACAGATCTTTCAGAGGATTCTTGGGTAAATCATCCCTAGGCTTGGTGACCTGACTAAAATCCCTTCCTGAGTCATCGAACTATAAACTCTGTGGTAAGGGTAAAGTAAACTCGGGGGTTTACTCTCGTGGTATTCCTTTCAAGGGACTCTCTCCGGCTCTGGAGTGCGAGGAAACTTCCCGGGAGGGGGTGCCTTCGAGAAATTACACCATGGCATAGCGCGAGTCAAGTAGATGGGACAATTCTCAAGGGAAACTGACTTGTATTCTAAACTTACTCAATCTATACATAACCGATTATGATTATACTAGTATAAGCATGCATCCATTACCTCAAATCAAAACACAAGGCAAACACTTCTATACAGAAACCATTTATGAGCGTATAAAACATGAGCATGCATTCGGGATATGCAATTCAAAATCCAAGACATAACACTTATCAAAAAACACCAAACGTGAAGTGACTGCTGAGAGGGGTGCTCATTTCCACCCAACCGTAGGCTCAGTGAATCCATATGGATTTACCACTAGCCACCCCCGTGCTAGACCACGATGCTTGGAGATTCAGTTTTCTACTTCCATCTCAATGGAAGTCAAGGATGAAGGTTACTCTCCTTCTCCTATGTTTAGAACTCCCTGTGTTTCCAGAGTTTCTCCAATTCTTCCTCGCAATCCCTGTCGCATGTGTTCCCTCCTCTGCCCTTACCACACCTCCTCTCTTTCCTTTTTCCTCTACAAGATTGCGTGTGGCGTGAATTTCCCCGTCTGCAGTCAAGTCTGAGAG
Source organism: Picea mariana (assembly GCA_032191745.1). NCBI lineage: Eukaryota > Viridiplantae > Streptophyta > Pinopsida > Pinales > Pinaceae > Picea > Picea mariana. The sequence continues at coordinate 263,162 of JASDQU010099924.1, forward strand.
TTGTTACGGATGGGTAGTTCACCCCCATCCCCTCATTAACTCTTGAGGAGCCTCCCCACCTACCAATCTAACGGGAAATCCATTCTGGGGTTAGAGAGTTGCTTTGGTCTTTGAGCAAGTAAAACCAGTATGGTACTGGCTCGGTGGAAGTTAACGCAACCATTCCAGGTCCCTTCCACCACCTCTCATTAGCCATCGTGGTCTCTTTTAGCACATCCCCCCTCCCATCATCCATGCAACACATATTCATAACATAATTTACATTCATTGACCTTTTATAAAAAGGTCCATCAATTCAAACATTCACGTCTTTGATTTTTCCATAGTTCTTGGCCAATATAGTTATTTTTACAGACTGGGGGAAATAGGGTGTTACAATTCCCTCACCCTTAAAGGAACATGGTCCTCGATGTTCTATCTATCAATATGATGTGTATGTATAGAAGTGAACAAAATTGGATATGCATGTTTCATGGCATTTTCCATTTCCCAGATAGCCTCATCTGGGCCAAAATGTTTCCACTGCACCTTGACCTATGCAGTGGTTTGGTTCCTAAGTGGGGTTTCCTTTCTGTCCAGTATGCATTGAGGTTCTGGTAGGAATTATCTCTCTAGTTCCACCTGGATCATAGACCAGTCAATTATATGATTATAATCATGTACATATTTCTTCAATAATGAAACATGGAAAACATTATGTGCTTTTATTGTGGGAGGAAGTGCTAGCCTATAGGATACAGGTCCCACTCTATCTAGAACTTCAAAGGGTCCACAATATTGAGGTGCCAACTTGGCATAAGCTCCCATCCTCAGGGAACTCTTCCTGGGCCTAACTCTGAAATATATGTGGTCTCCCGTCTTGAATTCTCTTGGAGTTCTTTTTCGGTCAGCGTAACTTTTCTATCTGTTCTAAGCGACCTTCAGATTTTGTTTTATCTAAATCACTTGTTGTTCCATTTCTTCCAGCATGTTAGGTCCAATAGTAATTCTGTTCACGGGATTACTCCAACTGACTAGAGTGTTGCACAGTCTACCATAGAGGACTTTGAAAGGACTCATCTTCAGGGATTCTTGGTAGTCATTGTTGTAGGCGAATTCCACCAGTGGTAGGTAATATTCCCACTTCTTGGGTTGATGCATTACATGCATTATTAGCATGTATTCCAATATTTGGTTCACTCTTTCCGTCTGTCCATCGGTTTGAGGATGATAGGCTGTGCTAAACAGTAATTTGGTCTTGAGACCAACCATCAAGGATTTCCAAAAGTTGGAAGTAAATTTCATGTCTCTGTCATACACGATCTCTTTAGGCATACCATGTAGTCTGAATATCTCCTTCATGAATATGTTGGCAATATCTATTGCCTTGCAAGTCAATTTGACGGGGATAAAATGGGCGGACTTGCTTAATTTATCCACCACCACCATGATGGTGTCATTCTGTTTGGTCGATGTTGGTAATCCGGTGATGAAGTCAATGGAAATGGTTTCCCACTTCCAATCTGGGACTAGTAGAGGTTGTAATAATCCTGCTGGGTGTTGGTGTTTTGCTTTAACCTGTTGGCATTCTAGGCACTTAGCTAAATAGTTAGCTATGTTTTTCTTTAACCTAGGCCAATAGAATTGTTTCCTAGTGGTCGTGATCATATTTTGATATCTCGGGTGACCAGTATATGGTCTTTTATGTAGTTCATCCATTATGAACATCTTCAATTCATCACAATCTGGAATATACAATCTGTTTCCGTAAGTTAGCAGATCTGCATCTATCATCTGGTAGCCTTCATACTTTATTCCTGTGGGTTCTTTCTCCAGGTATGAGGTCACGTTCTGGAAGAATGTGTCATTTTCTTGTGCATTCCTGACTCTTTCTTTGACATTCATCTCGTAGGTGCTCACCATTGCCAGGTGAATTGTTTTCATACTTCTGCTAAGGGCATCGACCACCTTATTTTCCTTTCCTTTAACATGTTTTATTTCAAAATCAAACTCACTAAGGAGGGCCATCCACCTAGCTTGTCTGGCATTGATCTTTGGTTGGTCAAACAGATATCACAACCCATAGTGGTCTGCCATAAGTACAAATTTCCTTCCCATGAGGTAATGTCTCCACATTTTTAAGGCATGCACTATGGTGGTCAGCTCTAGATCATGGGTCACATAGTTGACTTCGTGCTCACTCAATTTTCGGGATTCATAGCAGACTACACTTCCTCCTTGCATAAGGACTCCTTTGATCCCTTCCTTACAGGCATCTGTGCACATGAGGAAGTCGTTTTGGGGATCAGTGATCTTCAGCATGGGTGCATGGGTCAGAAGGTGTTTTAGGGATTGAAATCTTTCTTCACATTCTTGTGTCCACGTGAATTTAGCTCCCTTCTTCTAGAGGGCAGTGATTGGACAACCAATCTTGGAGAATCCTTTTATAAATCTCCTATAGTATCCTGCTAAGCCCATAAAAGATATGATATCTGAAACATCCTTTGGGGTAGGCCATTCCATGATAGACTTGATCTTGTCAGGATCTACTGCTACTCCCTCTTCAGATATGACATGGCCCAAGTAATGTATTTGCTTCTGGAAAAAGTCACACTTGCTCAATTTGGCATAGAGCTGATGTTCTCTTAGCACTTGAAGAACAAGTCTAAGATGTTCCTCATGTTCCTCTCTATTCTTGGAGTAAATTAATATATTGTCAATAAAAACTAGTAAAAATTTGTCTAGGAATTTGCTGAGCACATTGTTCATCAAGCACATAAAAGTGGCAAGGGCATTAGTCAATCAAAATGGTACTACCACAAATCATAGTGACCATATCTCATCCTGAAGGCAGTTTTGTGGATGTCTTCACCCTTGATTCGGACTTGATGGTATCCAGATATCAAGTCAATCTTTGAGAAGATGGAAGCACCTCCCAGTTGATCGAACAGGGCATCGATCCTAGGTAAGTGGTACTTGTTCTTTATGGTTACCTTATTGAGTTGTCTATAATATATGCATAGTCAGAGGGTACCATCTTTCTTTTTCCCAAACAGAACTGGTGCTCCCCATGGGGACACGCTGGGTCGGATATAGACTTTGTCCATCATTTCCTTTAGTTGTATTTTAAGCTCAACTAGCTCGAGTGTGCTCATTCTATAGGGTGTCCTAGACACTGGCACCGCTGCTGGTGCAAGTTCTATCGAGAAGTCAATATCCCTTCTTGGAGGTAAACCCGGTACCTCTTCTGGAAATACATCTCTATATTCTCTTAGTGTGGGGTGATCTTCGAGGCTTCGTTTGTCATCTTCAACTGATTCCAACACCTGTATCACATATAGTGGACATCCCTTTCTGCAATACTTTCTCATTTGAAGGGCTGATATTCATCTCACCAAGACAGGTTTTTGGATCCCTTGAAGGATTATCCTTCTTCCTTGTTCACTTACACATTCTAAGGTTTTATGGTAACACTTCAGTATGGCTTTATATGTGGCTAGCTAGTCCATGCCAATCAATAGGTCATACGATCCTAGGGGTAATACGTTAAGGGTTTCTTGGGTGGGGAATTCACCCACAGTGAATTGGSAAGCTGGTATGACCTCTGCTACCTTTCTTTTGGTGTCAGTGGCTAACTGTACCAACCATGTCTTGGCGTGTTTATGTGGCTATAATTTACACTTATCAACAGCCTTAGGGGCTATATAACTCAAATTTGAACCAGGTTCAATTAGAATAGATACTAGATAGTTGGTGATCATAACTTCCATCTCCACCACTGAAGCTTGGTGGTCAGCTTGTTTATTATCCACGGCTACATAAATTTGCAGCATACTCTGGGCCACGTCATTGATGGTGGTATCTTCTTGAACATTGTAAATTCTCTGACTATTCTGTTGTCGATGCAGGAAGTCCCTCAGTAGATTTTCTTCTCCACAACCCCAACATTTTAAGGGTTCTTTCTTCAAGTTATCAAACTTTCCTGGGGTAGATCCAAAAGGTTTATTTCCACTCTGGGAGGAGAAATTCTGCTAGTGTACACTTCGGGTTGGGAATCTCATCCTTGAGTCCTTTTTATAGTTTTTAGATCTTGGGGATTTAAACCCCTTTTTCTGAAATCCCAAACTATTCTTCTTCTTCCAGCCTTCACGAGGTTTTGTCCGATGCCCAAGTTGTTCATAATAATATCTTTCCTTTCAGATAGTATCTTCTAGGGTCTTTGGCTCGTCAAAATCAATCTTGTTCTAATAGTCCTTAGGTAGTCCACTAATGAATCATTGCACCTTTTCCTTTTTTTATTTTATATAGGGTACGTACCTCAGCAATTCAAGGAATCTGCTGACATATTCCTCTATGGTGTGTTGCCCCAGCTTGAGTTCATAGAATTCTTTAGTCTTTTCGTCGAAATACTTTTCTGACAAATACTTCTTCCTGAAGTATTTCTCAAACCGTTCCCAATATAGGTCTTCTTCGTGAATCCCTTTTACATTCTTAAAGTCTTCCCACCAAATGGAAGCCTTCCCATTTAGGTTGAAAGTGGCTACTCAGGCCTTCAAATTTTTCGAGAAGTCATGGACTCTGAAATACTTCTTTAGTCCAAGCAGCCAGGCCTCCGCTTCCTTTCCCTTCTTTATTTCACTATCAAAAGAGGGTGGTTTGGCCTTCTTGAATTATTTGAGATTATGATTTTTGGAATGATTTCACTTCTTCCATTTTCTTCAGGAATAAGAACTAGTTCTGCTACTCGAAGATCCCTCCGAGCTGCTAGTTTCCTTTCCAGAGGAATCGCTTGACACTTGTCCCTTATCTCTGGGGTGAACCTTTCTTGAGGTGCTCCTCCTAGTGTGGCCACTCAAAGGACCATGTTTCCGTATCCCAGGTGGGCTTCAACTTCTCTTTGTCTGTCGTTGGTCCGCGTGACTAGTGTCAGGTCCATGTTGCAATTGTCTTTGTATGTCAGATAAGCTCTGCAACAAGACTGCATTAATTTATGTTTGCTTCTCTTTCTCTTTTATCAACCTCTCAGTGTCATCCTTGCAGCTCTATAGTTTGACAATGAGGCTTCTCATAGTCTCAGCTAGATCTGGAGGGGTTTCTACCACTCTCCTTTCGTTGGAATCTTCGTCTCTATTGTGGGAGCCATCCCCCACTTCGTGGTGTGTCACCATTCTATGCGTCTGTAGTTTCCCGTGGTTGATCGTCCACTTGTTGTGCAAGAAAAACACTTATTGTTAGTCAACATTATATTCATTCACAATCAGTGCATAATTCGTATTCTTCAAATGCATACACACAATAGGAATTTTCATTCTTAACTTTGGCTTTCGATAAGGGGGGTTAGGATAGAGAGTTACTCCTTTTAAGAGTACTTTAGATGGAGTTTCTGCACAACTCGTCCATGAGCCCAAGCAGGACAAGTGTTGTAACCATGCTCTGATACCAATTTGTAACATACCCACTATGGTCTAATAGATTTTTTTCTTTTTTTTTCTCCTTTTTCTCGAGGGACAAAATCCCCGAGTTCCTACGAGGTCCTAGCGCAGGCTAGCTCTTCCTGTCGAAACCTTCACTAAACCAATCCACTGGTTCTTTCATTGAAAACCCGTCGTGTACAACTCAAGCACCAAGCACGAGCTTCACCTCCATGTGATCATCGGTTATGACCCCGGGCCAAGCCAAGAGGTGCCTTTCGCAATTCATGACTTAGCGATGCATGAGAGTCAAGTCCTTCGACTCTTCAAACCCTGAAACCCGAAATCATACCTTCTTTGAGATCGACAGCTGCAAATCTCCCCCTGATCCGACGGTCCTGGCCATATCAGGATTTCGGTAACCGGGAGTTCGAAATTCAAGCGAGTCAAGTCTTTCGACTCTTCAAACCCCAAAACCCGAAATCATACCTTCTTTGAGATCGATGGATGTGAATCTCCCCCTGATCTGATGGTCCTGGCCGTATCATGATTTCAGTAACCGGGAGTTCGAAATGCAAGCGAGTCGAGTCTTTCGACTCTTCAAACCCCAAAACCCAAAATCATACCTTCTTGTATGAGATCCGATGGTCCTCGATGATATGGATCCAATGGTCTAGATCTCTTCATAGTTTCGTGAACTGGGAGTTCACGATGCAGCAACTCCAAAACTCCTGTCACTCAAATCCCTGAATTTCAATATGGGAATTTGTGTAGGATATCAATGAACCTCATTGATCTGGATCTGATGGTCACTATCCCCCTTGAGCTTAAGGGCGTTGAAGGACACTCAGCCTTAACCCCCTTGTTGTCCTACGAGATCCAATGGCTTATGGGGTTTTGGAGCTTTCCTCGAACTCTAACCGCTCACTACACGTCTCCTCCAATGGACGGTCCGAATCCTTCCGAAGTTTCATGAACTGGGATTTCATGACTTACGAAGGCAAGGGGTTTTCCCCTTTGGTCTCCCGGGTACCAAAATGCCAAAATGATGAAACTTATTCACACTAAGTTGATTCGGAGTTTCGCATACCGGTACTTCGCGACTTGCGATGACGAAGGGTCTTTCCCTTTGGTTTCCCGGGTGCCGAAACACCGAAATGTCGAAACCTATTCACACTCAGCTAATTTGGAGTTTCACATACTAGGACTTTGTGACTTGCAACGTCGAAGGATCTTGCCCTTTGGTTTCCTAGGTGTCGAAACGCTGAAATGTTGAAATCTATTCACACTAAGCTAATTCGGAGTTTCGCATACCGAGACTTCGTGACCTG
>JASDQU010099924.1:270116-285326 GCA_032191745.1 Picea mariana
GACATATAAGAAAAAGCATTCCGTGGTTTTCTCCCGATTTGGGTTTCCACGTAAAACACTGGTGTACTGTGCATGTGTGTGATTGTTTATTTATTACCGCTCATTATTGGATAATAATTCTACATTGATATAACATTTGAAGAAAAATGATTATAATTACGTTATTACTGATTCACCCCCCCTCTCAGTAATCCAACACCCAAGAAGGCCAAGTGTTGTAACCATGCTCTGATACCAATTTGAAACATACCCACTATGGCCTGATAAATTTTTTTCTTTTTTTTTTCTCCTTTTTCTCGAGAGACAGAATCCCCGAGTTTCTACGAGGTCCTAACATAGGCTAGCTCTTCCTGTCGGAACCTTCACTAAACTAATCCACCGGTTCTTTCATTGAAAACCCGTTGTGTATAACTCAAGCACCAAGTGCGGGCCTCACCTCCATGTGATCATCAGTTATGACCCTGGGCCAAGCCAAGAGGCACCTTTTGCAATTCATGACTCAGCGATGCCCGAGAGTCAAGTCCTTCAACTCTTCAACCCTCAAAACCCGAAATCATACCTTCTTTGAGATCGACGGCTACGAATCTCCCCCTGATCCGACGGTTCTAGCCGTATCGAGATTTCGGTAACCGGGAGTTCGAAATGCAAGCGAGTCAAGTCTTTCGACTCTTCAAACCCTGAAACCCAAAATCGTACCTTCTTGTATGAGATCCGATGGTCCTCAATGATATGTATCCAATGGTCTAGATCTCTTCGAAGTTTCGTGAACCGGGAGTTCACGATGCAACAACTCCAGAACTCCTATCACTCAAATCCCCAAATTCCAATATGGGAATTCGTGTAGGAGATCAACAAATCTCGTTGATCTGGATTTGACGGTCACTATCCCTCCTGAGCTTAAGGGCATTGAAGGACACTCAGCCTTAACCCCCTTTCTGTCCTACGAGATCCAATGGCTTACGAGGTTTCGGAGCTTTCTCCGAACTCTGACCGCTCACCACGCGTCTCCTCCGATGGACAATCCATATCCTTCCGGAGTTTCGTGAACTGGGATTTTGTGACTTACGAAGATGAAGGATCTTCCCCTTTGGTCTCCTGAGTTCCGAAACGCTAAAATGTCGAAACTTATTCACACTAAACTGATTCGGAGTTTCGCATACTGGAACTTCGCGACTTGCGACGATGAAGGGTCTTGCCCTTTGGTTTCCCGGGTGTCGAAATGCCGAAATGCCGAAACCTATTCACACTCAACTAATTCGAAGTTTCGCATACTGGGACTTCGCGACTTGCGACGTCGAAGGATCTTGCCCTTTGGTTTCCCGGGTGCCAAAACACCGAAATGCCGAAACCTATTCACACTAAGCTAATTCGGAGTTTCGCATATCGAGACTTCACGACTTGCAACGTCGAAGGATCTTGCCCTTTGGTTTCCCAGGTGTTGAAATGTCGAAATGCCGAAATCTATTCACACTAAGCTAATTCGGAGTTTCGCATACCGGGACTTCGTGACCTGCGACGATGAAGGATCTTGCCCTTTGGTTTCCTGGGTGCCGAAACATCAAAATGCTGAAATCTATTCACACTAAGCTAATTCGAAGTTTCGCATACCGGGACTTTGCGACCTACGACAACGAAGGGTCTTGCCCTTTGGTTTCCCGAGTGTCGAAACACCGAAATGCCGATGAACGAGTCTGAATACTCTAGGAATTTCAGGACATTGCCAAGTCCACCCTCCTGCCTATGCAAAGGTTAGGGTCGACGGGCAATAGAGCTCCGACAGATCTTTCAGAGGGTTCTTGGGTAAATTATCCCTAGGCTTGGTGACCTGACTAAAAATCCTTCCTGAGTCACCGAGCTATAAACTCTGTGGTAAGGGTAAAGTAAACTTGCGGGTTTACTCTCATGGTAGTCCTTTCAAGGGACTCACTCCGACTCTGGAGTGCGAGGAAACTTCCCAGGAGGGGGGTGCCTTTGAGAAATTACATCGGGGCATAGCACAAGTCAAGTAGATGGGACAATTCTTAAGGGAAACTGACTCATATTCTGAACTTACTCATTCTATACATAACTAATTATGATTATACTAGTATAAGCATGCATCCATTACCTCAAATCAAAACACAAGGCAAACACTTCTATACAGAAACCATTTATGAGTGTATAAAACATGAGCATGCGTTCGGGATATGCAATTCAAAATACAAGACATAACACTTATCAGAAAACACCATACGTAAAGCAACTACTCAGAGGGGTGCTTGTTTCCACCCAACCGTAGGCTCAATGAATCTCGACGGATTTACCACTAGCCACCCCCAAGCTAGACCACGATGCTTGGAGATTCGGTTTTCTACTTTCATCTCAATGGAAGTCAAGGACGAAGGTTACTCTCCTTCTTCTCTGTTCAGAACTCCCTGTGTTTCCAGAGTTTCTCCAGTTCTTCCCTGTGATCCCTGTCGTGTGCGTTCCCTCCTCTCCCCTTACCACACTTCCTCTCTTGCCTTTTTCCTCTGCAAGATTGCATGTTGCGCGAATTTCCCAATTCGCCGCCAGGTCTGGGAGCTATTACGGATGGGCGGTTCACCCCCATCCCCTCATTAACTCTTGAGGAGCCTCCCCACCTACCAATCTGACGAGAAATCCATTCTGGGGTCAGAGAGTTGCTTTGGTCTTTGAGAAAGTAAAACCAATACGGTACTGGCTCAGTGGAAGTTAACACAACCATTCCAGGTCCCTTCCACCACCTCTCATTTGCCATCGTGGTCTCTTTTAGCACATCCCCCCTCCCAGCAGCCATGCAACACATATTCATAACATAATTTACATTCATTGACCTTTTATAAAAAGGTCCGTCAAATTAAACATTCACGTCTTTGAGTTTGCGATAGTTCTTGGCCAATATAGTTATTTTTACAGACTGGGGGAAACAGGGTGTTACAACTGTAGCAGGTCCATTGGACTGTTACCAAGATGATGGCTTGATTTCTTAGCACTTTGAATTTCCGGTCCAAGATGCACATCGACTCCACCTGAAAGTACCCTTCGTGCTCCACCTGAATCATAGTCTAATCAATCACGTGGTTAGGATTATACACATACTTATTTAATAAAGACATGAAACACATTACGAATTCTCATGGATGCAGACAATGCAAACATGTATGCAACTAGGCCTATCTTCTCTAGAACTTCAAATGCCCCAAAATATTTTTCTACCAACTTTGGGCAACTTCCCAATTTCAACGTGCGCCTTTTTTTCCTTACTTTCACAAACACATGCTCACCCACTCTGAATTCCCCATGTGTTTTTCCATTCATTGAGTAGATTTTCTTCCTATCTTGTGTAGTATTTAAATTCTATTTTATCTTTATCATCCACTCTTTCATTTCTCTTAGCAATTTTGGCCCAATAATAGCTCTATTTATGGGGTTATCCCAACTCACTGACGTGTTGCATTTTCTTCCATACAAGGCTTCAAACGAGCTCATCTTCAATGATGCTCGATACCCATTGTTGTAAGAAAACTCAATGAAATGAAGATAGTCTTCCCACTTGGAAGAATGATCCATTACATACATCCTTAACATATCTTAAATTATTTGGTTGACCCTCTCTGTCTACCCATTTTATTATGGATGATACACCGTGCTAAAATTCAGATTTGTCCCAAATCCTTAAGCAACCCTTTACAAAAATTGGAAGTGAACTTGATATCTTTATTAGATACAATTGTCTTAGGCACACCATGTACCCTAGCAATTTCCTTCATATAAATTTATGCAATGTTTGTTGCCTTATGTGTCATCATTACTGGAATAAAATGTGCATCCTTTGTAAGTTTATCCACCACTACCATGATGGAATCATGTTGCCTTGTTTTTATGGGAAACTTAGTAATGAAATCAATAGTAACAACTTTGCATTTCCACTCAGGAATGGATAATGGTTGTAGCAATCCCATTGGATGTTTGTGCTCAACCTTTACCTTATGGTATTACATGCATTTAACAATAAAATCAACTACATCTTTCTTCATTGCATGCCAATAATATTGGCCTCTTACAGTTGTAATGGTTTTATGGTACCTTGGATGTCTAGGGTATGGCACATTGTGCATCTCTTTTAAAACTAAATTTCTCAACTTCTGAGAATTAGGAACATAAACTTTGTTCCTGTACAAGAGGATTTCATCCTCTTCTCGCTTGTAATATTTAAATTTCTATTGTACATTACTTTGTTGTATACTTTCTTTGACTTGTACATAATGTTGGTTTATTGTCACAACTTCTAAATTTTACTTTTCAAATCTGAACTGTACATATTAATGGTTGTAACATGCATTTCATGCACCCTTCTGTTGAGTGCATTAGCCACTATATTCTCTTTCCCCTTAATGTGCTTTACATCAAAATCACACTCACTATGGAATTAGATCCATCTAGTTTGTTTGGCATTTAATATTGACTATCCAAACAAATATTTCAGACCACTATGGTCTATTCTCATCTCAAATGTTATGTCCATGAGATAATGCCTCCACATTTTCAGCACATGAAAAATTCTTGCCAACTCCAAATCATGTGTGCAATAGTTCCTCTCATGCTCCTACAAATTTCTTGATTCATAAAAAATTACATGCTTATTTTGGGTAAGGACTCCACCAAGTCCTTCCTTCCATGCATTGGTGCACACAACAAAATACTCATCTGGATCTGCAACATTTAAAATAGGTGCACTGGTTAATAAATCTTTCAAGTGCTGGAAACTATAATCACACTTGGTAGTCCATTCAAATTTTATGTCTTTCTTTTGTCATGAAGTAATTGGGTGTGCAATCTTGTAGAAACATGTGATGAATCTCCTATAGTAACCAACTATACCCATAAATGATCTAACTTTTGAAATATTCTTTGGTGCTAGTCAATTTTTTATGGTTTCAATCTTTTCTAGATCCACTGCTATGCCATCCTTTGAGACAATGTGGCCCAAATAATGGATATGCTTTTGATCAAAATTGCACTTTCTCAACTTGGCATACAATTGGTATTCTCTCAACACTTGTAGAACCATCCTCAAATGCTACTCATGTTCCTCCTTTGTCTTGGAATAGATAAGAATATCATCCAAGAAGATTAACAAATTTGTCCAAATAATATCTGAACACTCTATTCATTAGACACATAAAAGTAGTTGGTGCATTTTTCAACCCAAATGGCACCACCATGAACTCATAATGACCATACCTTGTCCAAAAGGTTGTCTTACTAGTATCTTCTTCTTTGATTCTCACTTGATGATAACCTGATCTCAACTCAATCTTGGAAAATATCCTTACTCCCTTCAATTGATCAAAAATATCATTGATCTTTGGAAAATGATACTTGTTCTTTACGATAACCTTATTCAGATGTATAAATTCAATACATAGCCTCAAAGTTTCATCATTTTTCTTCACAAAATGAACTAGGGCACCCTAAGGTGAAACACTCGAGTGTATGTACCCCTTCTTCAACAACTCTTCTTGTTGCATTTGCAACCCTTCCAACTCTAGTGTGCTCATTCTATAGGGAGTCTTGGACAGTAGGGTGGATTGAGGCATCGAATCAATATAAAAGTCAATATCTCTCTTGGGTGGCAATATTGGCATTTCCCCAAACATGCATTCATACTCCTTTAAAATTGAATAGTCTTCAATATTTGACTCCCTATCCTTGGCTAGCTCTTCCATATGGGATGTATATATTTGACACCTTTTTCTAAACATTATTTTCAGCTACAGTATTGAAGTCTCTATGATATATATAAGCATTCAAAAACCTTCAAATGGCCTTGAATTCCCTTCCTCATCAAGACATGTAAAATCCTTGTAGCAATCTAGGATAGAACGATGCTTGTCCAACCAATCTGTACCAATCAAGTAGTCATATGACCCAAGAGGTATGATGTTCAAATCTGCCTTAGTGTTGAATCCATTCATGTTCACTAGGTAATACCTAATCAACTCATTGATTATTCTCTTGTTCCAGTGGCTAGCTAAACCAACCAAAACGTTTCATGCTTACATCTCTTCAATTTAAATCTGTCAACCATATTAGGATCTATATAGCTATGACTAACTCCAAAATCAATCAAAATAGTTATGGGATGATTATCAATCTTACCTTCCACCTCAATCATGTGGGATTGATAGTTTGTTTTTCTATTTTCCAAGGCTACTTAAATCCTTGTCATGCGCATGCCCATGTCTTCCATTGTATTAGCTTCCTAAAGGTTATGCATAGCCCCCATCCCATCTCCTTTATTAGGCCAATCTTTATACATGTGATTCCCTTCACATCCCCAACACTTTATGGGCTACTATCTTGGCCTTTTCCCCAAGGAACTTGTCATATTGGGCTCATTTTGTGCTTTCTACTCTTTCGTATAGTATTGTGGACTATTCCTAAAGAAAATTGGCTTGAATCCTTTCTTCCAATAATCCATATTTCCTTTATTTTTGTCATCCCAAGATTTTTGAAAAGTTGGCCTTGCCTTACTCTACTCATACAAATACTTGGATTTTTTCATGGCTTCTTCCAAATTCTTAGGTTCATCAAACTAAATTTTATCCTTGTAGAATGATGGCCGTGTACTAAAAAACCTTTGATTTTTTACCTTCTCATCCTTGATCAAATCCACATACCTCAAAATCTCCAAGAATTTATTCTCATACTCTTCCATGGGCATGTTTTCTAATTTAATATCAAATAATTCTTTCTTTTTCTTGTCATAATAGTGCTCTAAGAAGTATTATTGTTGGAAGTATTTCTTGAAATTCTTCCAAGAAATTCTCTTCTCGTCACTATGCTTGACTTTCTTCAACTAGTCCCACCGCATGGAATCTTTCCACCGAAGATGATATATGGCAATCTTTGCTTTCATATTTGATGAATAATTGTGCAGATGAAAATATTTTCTCATTCCTAACAACCATGTTTCAACTTCTTCACCCTTCCTATGCTTTCCATCAAATGTTGGTGGCTTGAGCCTCCTAAGATCTCCTTGCAAACTATCTAACGCGGGCTTCTCCTTTGATTTTTGACATGGGATCTACTTGGGTTGCTCCCTGATTCTGATAATGAAGAATATCTTCTGGCTAAATGTCTAAGTGAATGGTGATTCTTACTAACAATTCTTGAGTGCCTCAATCCTCTGTAGTCATCCCTTGTATCATGAGATATTTTCTCTTTCACATGCCCTACATTTGACCACATGTCTTATGTTGGACTCCTTGTTGATTTGTCTTTGCATGTTATTCATACTCTATAGAAGATGAGAATTAATTTGGTTCTACTTCTATTGAGCTCTTATCAACCTTTCATTATCTTCTTTGTAGATTTTCACTTCCCTCTACAAGATCTTCATTAACTCTACAGACTCCACTCTTCTTCTATGCCCACTAGACCCTATTTCTGCATTTCTCAGGCTGATATTTAATCCTCTGATTTCATCTCCATGGCTCTAAGAAACTTGTGCATCATCCATATTTTTATCCTTCATTTCTAAACCTAATTTTTTATTCATGCACCTCTAATTTTGCAAAAATGTGCAAGCAACAATTATTGTTAGAATTATGCATATTGTAAAATATTCATTAATTAGGCTACAGGTCATTCTTCATCTCAATTTCTAAAGAAAAAAATGCACTAGTTCAAATTCTCATTCTTCAGACGCAGTATCCTCTAAATCATATTTCTAATGGCTATATGCATGCCTCATTCTAAGTTCTGAGCTAAAAGTTATAGAATTTTTAACTTTGCAATTTCTACTCAATTGTGTCATGTTCTTACTTGTGCAATTTATATAAGTGACCATTTTCTACCACCTTTAGCGGAAAAATTGTTAGGAACCAAAAAAACTTTTATATCACGAGCATATAGGGTTTATTATTATGAATACACAAAATTTTTCAAGTATGGGATATGATGCACCAATCAATTTCTATATAAATATGGAATTGATGACTTAATACTTTTTACATTTTTTCCAAACTTATAATTTTTAGCCAAAATTGGCTATCTCCCAAATGGTGAAAAAATGGGAAAAAATTCTTTAAGAAAAAGTTTTTGGTTTGTTGAGGTGGAAGAATGTTGAATAAATAAGTTTTTCCATATTCATGATTTGGGGTCCATTTTTCTCCTCTGAATATTTCAAAAATCCCCCAAATTTTTTCGAGAGTAGTGGATTTTAGGCTTGTTTTGGCATCCCCACTCAAAACCATTTGAATTTTGTTAAAATCCCAATTGAGTATCTTCATTACTTCTTTTTGGACGTTTTTATAGTCCAAAATGCCTTATATGTGCATACAAGACATTGACCCTTTCATTTGCATACTTTGCCAAAATACTGCTGAGACTTCCTCTTATAAAACCATTTTTTGGAGAGTGTGTGTGTCCTGTTGAACTAATAGCCCACGTACACATGTGTGTTGCATGCTATTTAGCCCATGTAAATACGCATGTTGCATGCTAGATAATCTGTGTTTACCTCCAAAAGTTGCAAAAAATATAAAATTGTGTGGAATTCGGTGGAGTTTACTGGCTATGGGGGGTTTCCTAACCATTTTACCCCTTGTAGCCCATACCCAAACTGAATAACCATATTTTTCTCATACAAAAATAGGTCTTGGGGTCTCATTTAGGAAGACAAGAAAGAGAATAAGAAAACTCTGCCAAAATCCCTTCCCTTTCTTAGCCCAAGTTTTGCATCGCATTCTGAGTTTTAGCCTCAGCCTTTCCCTCTAGCGTTTCTCCTTATGCAACCCTTCCTCCTTCTCTTGGTGATAAGTTGGTTGCGAGAAGATAACATGGGATTGATGCACTTGGAGCCACAATAGAGGATCCAATACCTGGTTCGTGGAGCAGTTGCCGACAAAGGTTGCAATCTTTTTTGTCTTAAAATTGAATAAAAGAGTTCATCATTGTCCCAAAATCTTATGTTTGTATGATTTTATTGATTTATGCATTTAAATATATATATATAATTTGAAATTTATTAGTAGAGATTGCATGTGTTGTAGCATTGTGTTCCTAATCTTTTATAGGTCAACTTTGGGAGGAGATCCACAATCTAGGAGGATGCAACAAGCGAAATAGGTCTATGCCAACTGCAAGGACTAAAGGTGCACCCATTGACTCTCTTTCTCTCGTCACTTTGTTTAGATAGTTTTGGGGTAGCTTAATGGTAGAACAGACTTTTAATGGAATTCATCACTCTACCTGTACCTAGACCTAGTATAGGGGGATTTTCCCTGCAACAGACACTCTATAAAAACTTCATCTTTATCTATGTTTTATTCACTGAGCACCACCTAGATATTTTTAAAAACCACTAATTTGCATTTTCTAAAAAATTTAAGAAGATATGGTCAATGGACCTCATTGACACTTTTTTATCCTTCGTCACTATGGAGATAAATTTTAAATTTCATTTGGTTCTATTTTTGTATGTTCCAACTATGGCCAAAACAAGTTTTTGGATTTAGAATTTTTTGACAAAAACTATCATTTTTTCCAATGTGGCAATTTCGTTAACATGGCATGGCATGTAGTTGTTGATGTCCACCTATCATCCCTTGAGTCATCCATGTCATCATCCTCCTTTACCTTCATTGGTGATCCAAATATTTCTCCTATCGACAGTCGATGAAATCTTTTGTATCAATGATTAGAAAAATCCAAAAAACCTCAATTGGCAATCTTGGAAAAACAAATTTTTCGGAAACCTCCAAATAACTCCATCGATGATTGGTGATTTCTGAAAAAATCCATTGGGGATCTTGGAAAAACTACACTTTTTTAACGACCTTTGAAAACTACATCGACAATTGTTGATTTCAGAAAAACTCCATCAACAATCTTGGAAAAACTACACTTTTTTTGGTGACCTTCGATTAACTCCATCGATGATCAACGATTTTTAAAAAAATCTATCTATGATATTGGAAAAAACTACATTTTTTCAGCAACCTATGAAAAACTCCATCAACGATCAGCGGTTTCCAAAAAACACCATCGACGATCTTGGAAAAAATACACTTTTTTGGTGACCTCTGAAAAACTCCACTTTTTCAGTGGCCTTTGTAGAACTCCAACAACGATCAGTGATTTTCAAAAAACTCCATCAATGATTTTAACTTTTCTTCACATCATCAAATTGGTTTAACTTAGAAATGTGTATCCAAATCTAGGATGAATTTGGGTCGTCTATCTCAAAATCAAATGTAATCTCGATCTTTGATTCATCAAACTCTATGCCATAAATGTAATATCGATCTTTGATTCATCAAACTATATGCCATGAAAACCACCTTTTTCCATCATGGACTCTAGTATTCCATGTCACAAGTACAGTCCATGTCATCCTCTATACAAAATTTTTCAAAAATCCCCCAAATTCTCAAAATTTAATAATTTTCCAAAATTTTATTTTCAGCCAAAAATGTTCTTTTCTTTTTTGAACACCATGGAAGCTCTAGACTTAGCTTCCCATGGAAAAAATTGACCCTGTGACTATCAATTCAAAATCCTTTTCTACATTACATACATATTTCACCCATAATTTGGGAATTTCATTCTAAAATTCACTATTTTTTCCAAATTTGACACAGATTGATGCTCTGCAACAACAAATATGCTAAATCCATGTTGGTATTTATCTCATATGGGTTTGGTGTTGAACCAAAAGATCTGATACCGATTTGTAATGTACCCAGTTCCCCATCTTGGCCATGTTACTACCAAATTGGCTAACATATCGATTTGAATGCGGAAAGTACGTGCAACATAACATAGAGGAATGTTATTATCATTAATTCATAAAAATGTGAATGCAAATGCTTTGAACATGCACAACAACAATTAAACACACACCACATCATTCATACATACAAAATACAAAGTAAATGCAACATTTATCGACAACATTAAACAATAAATAACAAAATGATCAAACACTTATATTTCAAAACAATTTACACAATTGGTTGCAGATGAAGGATGTTCCTCCCAATTGTAAGCTCCATTGCACCAATTCTTTCTGCAACAAGCCACCCCCAAGCTGCGAATATGATTCGACAAGGATGGATAGGCTCCTATGGGTATTTATAGTCCATTGTAACCACTCAAATACCCACTAACACACAGTGACATGACTCCTATAGCAATTCCAACCACCTAGCTCTCTTCCCCATCAGTATGCACAACCCAAGCAATGAGATTTCCTTCTTTGCACCACAATCCATCAGACAATATAGATCCCTTCTAGGGCTCCAATGCAGACCGTCCATGAATCTCTCTACTAGGGGCTCCAAGAAATTCATATGCAACAAGAGTGTTCACATAACATTTAAAAATTATCTTAGGTAATTTACTCAACATGAATTACTCACATACTTAACATCCTCATTCCTAGCATATTTACTAGCTTCAACAAGTTTCATTCCATACACAATATGGCTAGCCACTCTTTCTCCACACTTTGTTCTATTTTTCCTCCCACCCTCTTGCTAACTATAAAAACTTTTTCTTCTTCCTACTTAAAATTTCTCTTCTCCCATGCTTTATTGAGTCTTACTCTTCCCCCAAGGATGATTACACTCAAATTCATAACTAAGTGGGATAACTTCCTCACCCAACCTCTTACATGAATTCAATGATTGGGTGCTAGAAAAGTCAAAGGGATAAATGGTTAAATGACAAAATGACTAATGAAGATGGCTTAAGACTCCAGGCATATGAAAACCCTTTCAAACCCCCATTAATCCCCCTCTCTTGTGGAATCATATCCCCCCATTATTTTGGTCCTTACCCGTCTAGCATCTGACAATGTATTCCATTTTATTATTTTCAATGTACATAGTTTACATATTACATCACTTGGCCAACAACCATTCATATTACTTACAAATATACGATGCTACATTGGGGGTTAAAAATGGGGTGTTACATGGGGGTGATGGTGTGCATTTGTAAAAAATTAGACATAGCACAAGTAAACCATAAGGTTTGAGCAACAATGACATCTCATGGTATTAGAGTGGTTTTAAGAGAGGATTGGATCTCACTTGTCATTTAATTTAATCTTCGAAAAAAAAACATTGTACTCTTTCTCGTGTGGACATATACATCCCCCAAAGGATATCCAAGAAAGATATTTTTAAATGAATAGATCTATGGGATGAGGGAGCTATATTCTAGAATACTCAACATAATATCTTCCAATAATTGATATTAATTTGATCAAACCATCCTACCCTTTAGGGTATTCAATATTTCACTCTGCTAGATAAGGTATACAACTCAATATGTTCGCTATAGGTCCTATTTGGTGGAAATGGATGTGGAAGTATGATAAACCCATATGGATCTACAAAACATAGATGCATACACCATTGCCTCAGTAGTCACATATCTCTCCAAGAGAAGTTGAATAGACATTGAAGTATCTCCAATGCTTAAGAAAAATGGGTGAATAGCCTCTGCATAGTGTGGTCATTTGTTGTCACCTACAAGTTGTGGGTATTTGATTTGTTTCTTAAATTTTTAGGACCTACCCTTCAAGGAACACATGTCTTGGTGAAGTTTCATTAATGATGCATGTTCACATTGTGGTCATGTTGAGATACTTCACCATTTATTTTGGAATTGCAATTCTATGTATGAGTGTTGGAACTTCATTTAGAACACCCAATGACACATTTTATTCAATAAGATTAATTAGAAAGATCCTTATTAGGTGATGATGATTCCATTGGTTCTTTCCACCACATAGGGGTTTGGCATTATATATGAGTGGTTACTTTATATATTGAATGGAAGATACATTGTGAATCCATGTTTAGTTTTAGTGTATTAATCATTGTTTATTTTAGAGAGTGTTTTCTTGAGGATTTGTCTATGCATTTTAGAGTGAAAAGTGTTCTCATTATAAGAGATGTGCATGGATGTTTCATCGAACAATAATTTGACTTAATGTCCTTCTTTTAGTCCTTAGGTAGTTATTCATGTTTGCACATTTGTTGTATCATATTTTCTATTAATGTAAGTAACATTTTTCTAAAAATATCTCCATTTTGTTTTTAGACAACAATCCCATGTCCATCATTTTGAACATGACCTAAGTCACATATTGTCAATTATAGCCTTTCACAAAACAACTAAAAAAATCTTGACACCTAATAAGCATAAATTTATCCACTAACTCAAAATCAAAATTTTAACTCTACCATGATTATTTTTTTCCTTTATCAACAACTCCCACACTTCTACAACTCCCACACTTCTTGACCTCAACATTTTGTATAACAAAGATGTCTTGAATCATAATATTAGTTCCTTCTTTCATTCTAGGATTGTGACATATTTTATAAAAGAATTGTATTGCTCCAGGAGTAGCTCAATCAACAAAAGCAACATCTTAGTGCTTTCCAGGAGTAGGTCACCATTTCCTGCCAAATTAGTAATCGCTTGTGAGTTGCTCATGATGTTGTTTCTACATGAACTAGGTATATAGTTTGCTTTCCCAAGGGATGAGAAGTATCATAATATTATTGTTGGGATTTGTTGGGATGTCGGATTCCACTGCCATAATGAGAAAAATATATTTTATAAAAGCCTCTTATATAAAAGGTTAACTTTCATCTCAATGGTAATGTATTTTCACCACTTGATTATTTTATAAAAGCCTCTTATATAAAAGGTTAACTTCCATCTCAATGGTAATGTATATTCACCACTTGACTATTCAATGTGTATATATAACGTCACTATCAATAGCATCTTATCACATTTCATATTAATAATAATTATTTTTACCCTTTATGAATTTCTCATTATCGTTTTATTTATTTTGGATATTAAAGTGAATGAACCAACTTCGTTCATTGGAGTGGTGTTAAAGCTTAACCTCATTTTTTTTTTGCTCGATAGTATTCTTTTAAGAACCAAAAATTAAATACAATAAAAGAAAAGAGATATTATAGGTTCTGTTGTGGATCATAATTATGATAAAGAAAAACAAATATAATACTTTTCATCAAGAAGAAAGAGAATACTATTGCATAAAGGAAATTTATAGCATTCCAACATTGTCAATATCTTGTGAAAGTTTCAAAACCCAATCATGTAAGTGAACAATATAGTGAAAAAATATAATAATACAACTTGCTTATGAAACTAATTATCATAGGTTGGTTACACATCTTATTAATATCACCATAGTTGTAACATGTTGGAAATATAGTGTAATTTGTACATATGAGAATGCATATATCATTATTAATAAGTAATTATGGTTAAGACCATAGTCTTTATTTTTTTATTATATTATTAAGTATGGTAAGACTAACCTAGTCAAACTTGATATGTAGGTTCAATAACCCTCTTTGGGTTTGTGTTCTTTTTTTGTGGGCCCATAATCCCCTGTTGAAGGGATACCTTACTTGATTTGTGTACAATACAAAATTCAAGTTCTCATGTGTATCATCACATCTTGTGATCTTCTTGATCTGAAATACCAGGTGTTGTAAACCTACAGGCACTCGATTTTGGTGTTTTCTCTTAAAATTAGTATTTTTCTTCTTACAATTAGTATTTTTCTCTTAGGCACATGTGTGTTTTTGTTTTCAACACTTGTGCTTGGCTTTGGCACTCTCTCTAGCGCACTAGACCTATCTCTCTCATGCACTTCTAAGGAGGTTATTTCAGAATTTGGGTGAAATATTGTTCCATCAATTCTTATTTGAGACTTATAAATATCAACATGGTATTAGAATGGGTATGAACCTTACTCTCTCAATTATATCGGCTGATCCAAAAACTATTGGCTAGTGACATCGTATCTTATGGTGAAAAAATGGGTTTTTCTTGGATCATCATTTTCTAGGTTTTTCCTTAGGGTTTTGTTGACGGGCAAAAATGACCGCTCGTCAACTGGAAGAGTGAGTTCGGTCTGGGGTTGTCTAATTAACCCAAGCCATTTGGATTAACTCACCTTGACGGGTTTTGTGGCTCCGTTAGTCGATCTAAGTCCTAAAGAAAGCAAAAATAACCAAAGGAAAAACAATAACCTAACAAATAACAACTATTAAAATCTATAAGTACAATTAACTATATATATATATATATATATATATATATATATATATATATATATATATATATATATATATA
>JASDQU010099924.1:285403-339789 GCA_032191745.1 Picea mariana
AAATCACTACGAATTTTAATCTAAATTCGTGAAAATCGAATGTAAATTGATTTTTTAAACAACAATAAAACTACTATCTAATCTTTTTGATTTGTTTTCTTAGATGTTTATACTTAAGAAATCGAATATCAAACTGTCTAATTAAACAAAATAAATAACAGATGGTAGAAAGTATTTTAACTGCAGGAAGCTTCTATATTTATTATACTAATGAAATCAAATAACAGGCTGACCTGTTATTGCATCCAATATATGTTCAATGTGTAGCATCCAGTCACCTTATCTGATGAGGTAAACCTGCGACAGATCCTGAAATTGCTCCTAATAAATGTGAAGCAGTAATGATGGAGTTTGAATCATAATAACATAACACATAATAGATGCAACCACATCAATCTTATAATTTTACAAGTAGCCACAATAAGATAATTCTTCCTGTGAAAACTTGAGTATAAACGTTTGATCGAAATTAGAGATAAATCTCTTAATTCAAATTGAACGAATGATTACTATGTATTATATCCGGGACATGAAAATATGGACAATATATAATCTTTAATCATACCAATTGATAATAAACCACGACGACAAAAGCAATCATAATCTATTAACAAATTGAAATAAACATGACTTGAATAAAAACATCATACAGAAAAGCTAACGCTGTGACATGTATTATATTCCATTCAAGTCTGTAGTCAAAGATCCATAATCTTTCCCCAGGCTAAGATGATCCAATGTTTACAAAATAATAGGTTTATATAGGTTTCAGTAAACATAACAATTTCCTGTTGATAAGATCAAGTTGGTTTCAAAAAAATAATGGGGGATGCAACCACCCTGATTTTGCTAAATATCAAAAACTATCAGCAGTCTAATTTACTCAAAATACAAAATTGATATGGCTGGGAGATCTCAAAAAGTGCCTCATATCTCCTTGGAAATCATGGGCTCCTTAATCATCCTGAAAACAAATGAAAATGAGAAGATTTCAGATAAGTTTTCAATTGTGAAATCAAACAATTCGAATTTTTCTGATTGGCTACAGAATCTTACGATTATGTAGCTAGTTATAATAGAAAATACAATCATATTTTATTCAATAAACAAAACAAACTAATCTTAATAAGAAAAATAATCTATTCAATCAAATCGCATATCCTAACTTAAGAGTGACAAAATCGTGCTAAAATTGAAAAACATCATACCTCAAATCATGGAATCAAAACTTATCAAGAAATTTTGGAGTTTACGATAGCTATTGTTGCCTCTACATTCTTGAAAATGACACGTCTTATAGTTTTCAATCGTTTCTCCTTCCCTTGGATAATAGACTCAAGTTTGTTGTTTTCATTTGTCAACCTATCGACTTGGTCTCTTAAAGACTTGAGTCAGGACTGTAGTAATGGAACATTAGTATAGTACCTGTCGATCCACGATCGACACTCATCACACTATGACTGTAAGGACTATGCATTAGCATTGACAGCATTAAGGATCGGAAAATCCTCCATGTGAATGGTAGGCTTATCACAGAGTTGGATGCCAGGAAATTCAGGATTATCCTTTAGACAAGGAGGCTGATTGTTTACATAGTCATAGGGTCGGTCAGGGTAGAGCCCGTATGACACAGGGTCCTCTTCGTCCAAGAATTTCTCAATTTCTGAATCTAAGTCTTCACTCACTTCAATTTATTTCAAGCATATCGAGAAATTAAATGACCAGCCCTTTTGTTCTTGAAATTAACATCAACACTGCCCTTTAGCTTCTTTCCTGTAGGTTTTTTGACATTTTTAGTGCTATCCTTTGGATGCGAACTCGGTTGGTCATCCTGTCGAATGACATCAGGGTAGGTCGAGGGTTCATTATTAGGGTAAAATTCATAGGCCTGAAGAGGCGGAGAAGAGGCTATAGGGTTCACAAGGGTTTCAACAATGATCGATTTATCTACCTCTCCCAACTCACTGTTGCCAAAGCCATTTCATGAAATGAATGCATCCCAACAATCATTTTGTAATTGAAACTGATGTATGAGGATAATTTTAATTAAACCATGATGGAATAAACTCGAATCAGACCTCTGTTTCCTAAACCGTTTACCCATTTTATACAGACTTCTAATAAGGTAGTAAGGCATATTCAATGGAAAACCAATAAAACCCATAAGGAGGCGTAGATGATATAGAAAACCAGTCTGAATTGACCCTCACAAGTGATAAATTACTTCACTACAGCAAGTAAATCATGCCATTTGGGTTTCAATAATGAAATCGACATACCTCGATCATAGCTGGCTATTTTTCGTGAGGTAAACAATAACGTCCAGAGGACCTCCTCCACTTTCGCATTCTTGAACCATTTCTGACCAGCTACTGGAAATCCCGTGGCTTGGCTTAAGAACTCTTCTGTCACTTCTAACTGCACATCACCAATCTTTTCCCTACAACCATCAAAGGTTAAGGAAAACTCTTGGGTGACTTGGAGGTTAAAGCCCTTAAACTTTTCGATGAACAAATGCCAACCGTTCCTTTCCAAATCCTCCCTAGCATTATCATACGAAAGCAGAGTCTGGACGCCATTTGGCTTGACCCTTACCACTGGGGCCATGCCGAATGGATGGGTGTTAACACATAACTCACAAGTAGGGTTTTGAAAAAGGCCATATAGCCATAGCCCCGAGCCTCATCAATACAATGATGTGACAGTTCAAATGATGGGCGAAGTGTTAATCACAATGCGTGGGAGAAAAATCATGAAGCCTGAGACCATACTTAGGAGTGATGGCATTGTGTACTACATATGCCACCTAGGAATTGGGTACATGCTAGGACAGAGTACTTTAAAACATAGTGCGCACATCCAAATTTAATTGCACAGATAGGTGATTTACAAGAATTGAAAAGCCAAAGTTTCCATGAAAGAAATATGGTCAATCATCAAACCAAAATTAATACAAAAATCAAATACCAATTGATGGGGGTCTTTCGTTCAAACAACCATAAGCTTCTTAGGCATTCTTAGAATCGAAAAGATCATAAACAATGAGAGCAACATGTCCATAGCAAGAAATCACAATTCTATCATAAACGATATGTTTCCAATGAAATTTTTTGAAACAGAATGATAATGATAGTTGCGAGTTTTCATGCTTTCAGTCATGAAAACTAATGTACGAATAGAAGACAAGTAAAATGCGATGATTTACCACTATCGTTTAGAGAAACTCTTATGAAGAGTATTAAAATTTCATAGACCCTATGTAGAAAGCCTTATAAAAATGATAATTATATACTTGTTGCCAACAATGGTGACATGCTGGGAGAAGTAGTTATCTCTGCCAAATGAACGAGTTCAGATTAGAATAATCAGAAAAAACTTCGAATTGAAAACAACTGCAAAGTTGTATGAGCATTGCAAATAATTATAATGCATTCCAGTTTCAAACAACTGTTATTTTTAAAGAGACGAAAATTGATGACAATCTTAACAAAAGGGATCCACGATGTTAAAGTTAAAATCTTCAATACTGTTGACAGGGCTGTTGCTGGCAGCAGGCATCCATAGCCTCGATAGGGAGGTCAATTAACCCACTTTGATATCTGTATCTTGTCAAGAAATTCCAGTCATAACGAAAGACATTTGAGGTCAAAACAGAATCCACATCTGAGAATTTTCTTTTACCTGACATTGCTTCACTACCAGCGGGCCTATTTAGTACGCCGACGAATTTATCTTGGCGTCATGCATGCATTTACCCGTTGCCAACAAACCTGTTCAGTGTCCCGACGGGTTTACAAGCACTTCCCACAGCTCTCTGAAGATTTATTTAGTTTTTAAAGATATTTAATAGAGCGAGGTGACTAGTTTTTCTTTTTTTTAAACGCATCTTAATATGTCACAGACCTTGAAAAAAACATTTTCAGCTGTCCTTCATTAAGATCTGGAAATCGTTTACTAATAAAACTGACTTTCAAGAACAGGGAGACATCATTGAGTTGTCCTCTTAAAGAACAGGGACAGTGTAAAAAGAATTTTTATAGATGATTGTGAGTGCCTTTAGTTGCAGATTGAAATCAAGAAGATGCTTTTAAAACAACAAGTCATTTTAGCAGGGCTGCAATTTCAGAGAAATACCACAATTGATGTTTAAACAACTTTCAGCAGTCATTTTGGAGGGAAAATTTTTCTGTTATTTTTGTCTGAACTAGCCCATGGTGCAGGCATATATGTTTCAAAAGAAAGACCGATAAGCATAAAGGAAAAATCAAAACAAACCAGCAAAGAAAAATAAACAACAAACAAAACAGAAAATATTTACAAAGGGTGCATGGGAGCATCATCAGGCAAAGTACCTTTTTAGAGCTTGGCCATTCATCAGAAAGGTGTCTGGCTGTCCCTCTAAATTTTGTAAGCGAAAGGAACTGGGACCTAGTTTTTCAGTGATTAAAAATGGCCCCAACCACAAGTTCTGAAACTTAGTATGCTCTCCTTTTCCCTCGTGAGGTTTGTCCAATTTTAGGACAAGGTCACCTACCTCAAAATTTCTGTCAGAGGCAGAATTAGAATCAAACCAGTTTTTAACAATGAGTTGATGTTGATCCAATTTTCATTTTGCTTGTGCCCTTACTTCTTCTAACTTTAGCAAAGCGTTAATTCGACTCTCCAAAGGGGGACAATCTTCTTCCTATACCTTCTGCGATAACTGCGGAGATGGAAGAAGGACATGTGGTGGAAGAATCGCTTCCCTACCGTAAACAAGAAAGAAAGGTGAGTTTCCCACAACACTTTTAGGAGTTACTCTATCTGCCCAGATTTCATTTAACGGTGCGTTATGCCAATTTTTATGGTTTTCGGAGACTGTTCTCTTGATAATTTTGATCAGATTTTTATTAGTTGATTTTGCCAAACCGTTGCCTTGGGGGTAATAGATGGTAGAGCACTTTAATTTAATTCCTTTTTCTAGAACGAAATCACTCATTTCAAGAGACAAAAAATAAGAAGCATTGTCAAATACCAGGCATTCAGGGATACCAAAATGAGTAATAATATTTGAATTCAAGAAGGATATTACCTGGCTGGTATTTACAGCTTTTAATGGGGCAGCCTCGAACCACCTGGTGAAATAATCTATGGCTGTTATGATGTATTTATGTTGCTGCGAGGATGGTGGATTGATTGGGCCTATAATATCCAGACCCCACTGCTGAAAAGGGGAGTCTACCAAAACTGGTTGCAAAGGGAACGCTGGTTTCTGTATCCGTCCGGATGCCTTTTGACAAATCACACACTTGCGACATAAAGCATGAGCGTCTTTGAAAAGGGTAGGCCAATAATAACCTACTCTTAATACTTTATGGGCAATGGTGTCTCCACCGAAATGCCCACCAGCTTCCCCTTCATGTAATTCCAATAAGACTTTTTCTGCTTCATCTTTTTCAAGACAATGCATAAGTACTCCATCAAAATTTTGATGAAACAAAATACCATTAATCAGCTGAAAAGAAACAGATTTTAATCTTAGTGCTCTCCTTTTTGTGGGATCAAGGTGATGGGGAGCTGATTCATGTATAAGACAAAATTTATGTCATCATACTAGGAACTAACAGTGTTTTGCGCACAACAGATTTGATTTTGATAGTGTTGTCCTGGATTTAACTTATCAGTTTCTTCTTACTGTCCTATAGCTGAATCGACGACCAACTTGCATAAAACTTGGCCTCTTACAATTTTTTCTTTCTATGTCATATTCTTGTAAGGATGTGACCCAGTTTGCCCTTTTTTCACCTAGTTCTTTATGTACTAACAAATTTCTGACAGCCAGGTAAGGGACAATGATTTTCGTCCTAGATTTCAACAGATAAGATCAAAAGTGTTTTACTGCTTTGAAAACAGCATAAGCTTGTTGCTCTACTGCCGCATAATGAAGTTTTTCCCCCTTGAAGGCTGAGCTCATAAAGGAAATTGGGACTTCGTTGTTTTTAGTGTTTTTTTGAGTTAGGAAAACAACGTAAGATCGGTCAGAGGAAAACGTGTAGAGGGTGAAGTCTTGCGAAAAGTCGGGGGCTCATTAGAGAAGGAGCGTCTATTATGGCCTTTTTTATTGAATCAAAAGCCTGGCTTTCTAAAAGTCCCCAATGGTACTGTACATCCTTTTTTATTAAGTTTTTTAATGGTCTCACCATTTCTGAAAAGCTGAGGATGAATCTTCTAACAAAGTTTATCTGTCCTAAGAAAGATTGCATGGAATTTTCAACGAGGGAGGGGACAGTTTTGAAATGACTTGGGTTCTTTCAGGGTCAATAATCATCCCTTCATTCGATACAATGAATCCAAGGGGATTACCTTGTTCTACTACGAAGACAATTTTTTTAGGATTTAAAGAAATGTCATACTTACGACATCGCTGTAGAACAGATCTTAAATGAGCTAGATGATCTTCTTTATTTTTTGAGAAGACAATGATGTCATCTAGGTAAACTACTACCGATTGATTGATTAGGCCATGGAAATTGATGTCCATCACTCTCTGAAAAGTAGCACCGACGTTTATGAGTCCAAAAGGCATCTTTCTATAAGCGTAAGTGCCCCATGGGGTACAGAAAGTAGTTTTGAGCTGGTCTGAGGGAGACATAAGGACTTGGTTATACCCTGAAAAACCATCCAACAAGGATAATATTTTAGAGCCAAACACCTGTTGAAGGATATGTTCCATGGGAGGGACAGGGTAGTTTTCTTTATCAGACGCTCGGTTAAGATTTCGGAAATTGACACATAGTCGAATTTCACCACTCTTCTTTTTGATAGGGACAAGATTAGAGACCCATTGTGTATGCCTAACTAGGAAGATTATTTTATCATTCAGGAGTTTGTTTAATTCCTTCTTGACCGTTGGTTCGAGTTTTGGGTGCATTTTCCTTAACTTTTGTTGAAAAGGTTAAGTCTGGGGTTTCATGGGAATAGTGTGTTGCATGATGTTAGGATCAAAGGTTTTTAGGTCGTCGTACGTCCAAGAGAAAACATCTTTGAATTCCTTAAACAACTTGATAAATGCTACTTTTTCTTGCTCATAACACCCCAACCCTAAATTAATGTACCGTGGGTTATCTTTAGTTCCCAAATTTACTTTTTCATATGTCAAAGAGGAACTATTCGTTTTACAATTCACCGATTTTCTGAACTTATCGTGAAGATCATAAAAAAAATTTAACCTAACCACAGATTTCAGGATAGAGTTTACCATGTCTGATGTAGATTCCGGGGATCTCAGATCTGGTATTACCGTAAAGTCGTGAAGATTTTCGTCATGGGTACTTTCGTTGATCACCGCACTCTGGAAAGTTTCTTCCATATGCAGAAAACTTATAATCTGTTGATCGTCATCGAAGACTCTCCAATTCGTAATGTTGTATGGAATGGATGGTCTGAACAACAGTTCGACGGAAAATGCATTTGGAGATAAGCCTTCTAAAGGAAAAAGTTTTGAAGCGACTTTAGCTAACAAATCATCTTCCGAATTATTCAATCTAGGAATAGAATTTATGTTAAATGAGGAAAACTTGTTCATCAAATTCCATACCTCAGTCTGATAGCTTTTAAGGTGTGGAGATAAACAATGGATAGAATTTTTTACCTGTCTAAACACGATTTCCGAATCACCAAAGACAGTCAAATTTTGAATGTTCACATCTAATTCTTTTCTGAGGCCTTGCAGGAGTGCCTCATATTCGGCTGTGTTGTTTGTACATTTGAATTCTAACCGGCAAGCAATCGGAGTCTTGTTACCTATTGGATTGATGAGCATGCACCCTGCACCAGCTCCTTCCTTAGATTTTGAGCCATCAAAGTAAAGAGACCATATTTGATTTTCGTCAGGTGCATGTGACCACTGAGAGAAGGCTGTTGACTGCGTGTATGTCATAATTTCATATTGTTGTTCTGGTTTAGTGATGTTAGAAGTTTCGACCATGAAATTTTCGAAAAAAGTATCCATCCCTTGTATTCAAGGCGAATTGGAAGAAGGAGTGAATGGTTCATTGGGATCATTTAAATTAGTCACCGTGAACTTCAGATAACGTTCATGATTTACCTTGATTCTATTGGAATTTCCATTCTCGGGCAACCACAAGTGAGACCAATCCATCGCAAAATAGCCATGTAATTGTTCCGACCAGTCTCTACTTAAAAACAAACCATAAACTTCCGGGATATCTACAACAATGATATCAATCACTTTATGAACTTTAGGATTAGACGACAATATTATAAGCACATTTTTTAATTCACCTATCACTTTAACACTAGTTCAATCAAGCTGGATAATTTTCAAGTTGGATGGTTGAACTTCTGCATTAATCTTTTGACAAAAAGACCAAGGCATTACGTTAGATGATGCACCTGAATCTACCATACAATTATGTACATTCCTATTGAAGATTTCAAAAGTCAACAAAAATAGAGGGACATTTCTGCGAGTATTAACAGTAGAAGTTTGTTGTTTTTTAATCGCAACCTCTAAAATTGGTTTATCTACATTTGTTACATTATTTACAGGAAGGTCTCTCTTATCATGAGGCTTGGATGTAGTTTTGGCAGAGGTCTTGTGAGGAATTTTGGGGCTATTGTGAACACCCTTGTTGTTGTTCGGATTGCTATTTTTACTGTTCTCCGCAATATTCTGCAACATATTTTGCAAAAGAAAAGGGAATTTTAGTAATTCATAAACATAAATGTTAGCCCTAAGATTTTTTAGATCTTCAATCAAATCATAATCTAAACTAGGGTTTGTTGAATTCTGTTTAGTCTCAATTTATTTAGACTGTTTTGGAGGCAAAGTCATCTTAATTTTGGAAGAAGGCTTATTTGTTGTCTTGCTCCTGGTATTGTAAGGATGCAGTGTTTTGAAATTAGCTTGAAAAATGCTATCCGAAAAATGTCCGAAAATGTTCGGAGAGGATTCATCTTCTTCTACTGTCTCTTGTTCAACTACTTCTTCAGGAATCTTAGGAGGAATCAAGTTATCATGTGCTTCTAGGATCGTTTGAATAGAAAATTGTAGGCTTTCTAGATTTAGGCCTTCAGAATTTGAGTTAGGTTGGTTTGTAGGAAAAGGCTTCCTAAAAGGGGGTTTGTAAGGCCCTTTGCTTGAAGAAGCTTATTCAGTCGACCTTTTCAAATCTGAATGACTTTCTGTAAGTTGTTTAAATCCAAACTCTCAGGTTGAGCTTTGTTTTGGGGAGGTCTAGGAAGAATTTCGATTTTCTTCTTGGAGGATGAACTAGTCTCTATCTCGTTACTGGTAGTGTCTTTTAAGCTGAAAATGTCTTTCTCGATCTGACTAGCCTCTTCGAAGGCTTCTATCAATGTGGCTTTCTTGGACCTCTTTACCCAAATGGCTATGTTTTGATGTAAGGCTTTCGTGTAGTATGTGATTATAAGATTCTCGGCAGGCATCAAATCCATGGGGATTCGGTTCTTTAGTGTCAGGAACCTTTGATTAAAGTCTTTGATCTTTTCTTTGGGGTTCATTTTTAAACTAGAAAGCTCCATGACTAGAACTTTAGGAGACTTGTCGTCTCTAAACTTCTCAAGGAAACAGGACTCAAATTTATCCCATGACACGATGGTGTGGGGCTGTTGGGCAAAGTACCAGGTAGAGTCATTGCCTTCAAAGGTGTAGGGAAACAATCTACAGACTACGTCTTCGTTCTCAACACTATGGATCCTAAAGAAAGAAAAAATAACCAAAGGAAAAACAATAACCTAACAAATAACAACTACTAAAATCTATAAGTACAATTAACTATATATATATGTACAATTTATATATACAATAATTCTATTTCTAATATATACAAACTACAAATTTTAATCTAAATCCGTGAAAATCGAATGTAAATTGATTTTTTAAACAACAGTAAAACTGTTATCTAATCTTTTTGATTTGTTTTCTTAGATGTTTATACTTAAGAAATCGAATATCAAATTGTCTAATTAAACAAAAGAAATAACAGATGGTAGAAATTATTTTAACTACAGGAAGATTCTATATTTATTATACTAATGAAATCAAATAACAGGCTGACCTTTTATTGCATCCAATATATGTTCAATGTGTAGCATCCAGTCACCTTATCTGATGAGGTAAACCTGCGACAGATCCTGAAATTGCTCCTAATAAATGTGAAGCAGTAATGATGGAGTTTGAATCATAATAACAGAACACATAATAGATGCAGCCACAGTAATCTTATAATTTTACAAGCAGCCACAATAATATAATTCTTCCTGTGAGAACTTGAGTATAAACGTTTGATCGAAATTAGAGATAAATCTCTTAATTCAAATTGAACGAATGATTACTATGTGTTATATCTGGGACATGAAAATATGGATAGTATATAATCTTTAATCATACCAACTGATAATAAACCACGACGACAAAAGAAATCATAATCTATTAACAAATTGAAATAAACATGACTTGAATAAAAACATCATACAGAAAAGCTAAAGCTGTGACGTGTATTATATTCCATTCAAGTCTATAGTGAAAGATCCATAGTCTTGCCCCAGACTGAGATGATCCAATGTTTACAAAATAATAGGTTTATATAGGTTTCAGGAAACATAATAGTTTCTTGTTGATAAGATCAAGTTGGTTTCAAAAAAATAATGGGGGATGCAACCACCCTGATTTTGCTAAATATCAAAAACTATCAGCAGTCTAATTTACTCAAAATACAAAATTGATATGGCTGGGAGATCTCAAAAAGTTCCTCATATCTCCTTGGAAATCATGGGCTCCTTAATCATCCTGAAAACAAATGAAAATGAGAAGATTTCAGATATGTTTTCAATTGTCAAATCAAACAATTCGAATTTTTCTAACTGGCTACAGAATCTTACGATTCTATAGCTAGTTATAATAGCAAATACAATCATATTTTATTCAATAAACAAAACAAACTAATCTTAATAAGAAAAATAATTTATTCAATCAAATCGCATATCCTAACTTAAGAGTGAAAAAATCATGCTAAAATTGAAAAACATCATACCTCAAATCATGGAATCAAAACTTATCAAGAAATTTTGGAGTTTACGATAGCTGTTGTTGCCTCTACATTCTTGAAAATGACATGTCCTGTAGTTTTCAATCATTTCTCCTTCCCTTGGATAATAGACTCGAGTCTGTTGTTTTCATTTGTCAACCTATCGACTTGGTCTCTTAAAGACTTGATTCGGGACTGTAGTAATGGAACATCAGTATAGTACCTGTCGATCCACAATCAAGACTCATCACACTGTGACTGTAAGGACTATGCATTAGCATTGACAACATTAAGGATTAGAGAATCCTCCATGCGAATGGTAGGCTTATCATAGAGTTGGATGCCAGGAAATTCGGGATTATTCTTTAGACAAGGAGGTAGATTGCTTACATAGTCATAGGGTCAGTCAGGGTAGAGCCCGTATAACACAAGGTCCTCTTCAGCCAAGAATTTATCAATTTCTGAATCTGAGTCTTCACTCACTTCAATCATGTTGATTATGTCTGCACGGGGTTTCAATTTATTTTGAGCACATCGAGAAATTAAACGACCAACCCTTTTGTTCTTGAAATTAACATCAACACTGCCCTTTAGCTTCTTTCCTGTAGGTTTTTTGACATTTTTAGTGCTATCCTTTGGATTCGAACCCGATTGGTTGTCCTGTCGAATGACATCAGGGTAGGTTGAGGGTTCATTATTAGGGTAAAAGTCACAGGCCTGAAGCGGTGGAGAAGAGGCTGTAGGGTTCACAAGGGTTTCAACAATGACCGGTTTATCTACCTGTCCCAACTCACTGTTGCCAAAGCCATTTCGTGAAATGAATGCATCCCAACAATCATTTTGTAATTGCAACTGATGTATGAGGATAATTTTAATTAAACCATGATGGAATAAACTCGAATCAGACCTATGTTTCCTAAACCGTTTACCCATTTTATACAGACTTATGATCAGGTAGTAAGGCATATTCAATGGAAAACCAATAAAAACCATAAAGAGGCGTAGATGATATAGGAAAACCAGTCTGAATTGACCCTCACAAGTGATAAATTGATTCACTATAGAAATTAAATTATGCCATCTGGGTTTCAAGAATGAAATCGGCATACCTCGATCACAACTAGTTATTTTTCGTGAGGTAAACAATAACGTCCAGGGGACCTCCTCCACTTTCGCATTCTTGAACCATTTCTGACCAGCTGCTGGAAATCCCGTGGCTTGGATTAA
The DNA here is from genome assembly GCA_032191745.1 of Picea mariana. Classification (NCBI taxonomy): domain Eukaryota; kingdom Viridiplantae; phylum Streptophyta; class Pinopsida; order Pinales; family Pinaceae; genus Picea; species Picea mariana. Next base: position 297,682 of record JASDQU010099924.1, read on the forward strand.
TAACTCTTCTGTCACTTCTAACTGCACATCACCAATCTTTTCCCTACATCCATCAAAGGTTAAGGCAAACTCTTGGGTGACCTGGAGGTTAAAGCCCTTAAATTTTTTGATGAACAAACGCCAACTGTTCCTTTCCAAATCCCCCCTAGCATTATCATACGAAAGCAGAGTCTGGACACCGTTTGGTTTGACCCTTACCATTGGGGCCATGCCAAATGGATGGGTGTTAACACATAACTCATAGGTATGGTTTTGAAAAAGGCCATAGAGCCATAGCCCCAAGCCTCATCAATAAAATGCTGTGACAATTCAAAGTGGGCAAGTGTTAATCACAATTCGTGGGAGAAAAATCGTGAAGCCTGAGACCATACTCAGGAGTGATGGCATTGTGTAATACATATGCCACCTAGGAATTGGGTACATGCTAGGACAGAGTACTTTAAAACACAGTGAATGCATCCAAATTTAATTGCACAGATAGGTGATTTACAAGAATTGAAAAGCCAAAGTTTCCATGAAAGAAATATGGTCAATCATCAAACCAAAATTAATACAAAAATCAAATACCAATTGATGGGGGTCTTTCGATCAAACAACCATAAGCTTCTTAGGCATTCTTAGAATCGAAACGATCATAAACAATGAGAGAAACATGTCCATAGCAAGAAATCAAAATTCTATCATAAATGATATGTTTCCAATGAATTTTTTTGAAACAGAATGATAACGATAGTTGCGAGTTTTCATGCTTTCAGTCATGAAAACTAATGTACGAATAGAAGACAAGTAAAATGAAACAATTTACCACTATCGTTTAGAGAAACGCTTATGAAGAGTAGTAAAATTTCATAGACCCTGTGTAGGAAACCTTATAAAAATGATAATTATATACTTGCTGCCAACAGGTTCTAGAAGTATAACCCTTAATTTATTTTTTAGATATTATAAAGGTCTTGTAGCACCTAACAGATCCATGTTGTGCACATCTCATTGTTCTATCTATACATTGGTTCTCCACTTCACAAGAATGGATTTTTGACTCTAGAGCGACTATGCATATGACAAAACACCAACACCTTTGATTTATTTATTGACTTCAACATAGAGGTGAGAAAGTGATTATTGGTGATAACTCAACTTTGTGCATTTGAGGATGTGGTGATGCTCATATTGACATTATCAAAATTGGGGATTTCCTTCATATTCCAGGAGTAAGGCCCAATCTTCTCTCTATTTATTGCATCACTCACACCAATAAAAAGGTGTATTTTTGGTTGCATCAATGGGTAATAAAAGATATCAATCATGGTTGTAGAGAGGTTGCCTCTATATATTGTGATGAATATGACCATTTTTACTTGGGGAATCCTAGTTCACATTCAACATATGAGTCCTTGCAATATATGAGTTGTTTATAGATGGATACAGCCCTTCCACAAATTGAGCCTCCTAATGGTGTCTGTGAAGGATTTACACTAGGGGAACATCATCAAGAGTCCTTTCTTAAACAGAGACATGCATCTCAACCTCTTGCAATGGTTCATAGTAGTATTTGTGGGACTATGACCACTTAGTCTCTTAGGGGAGATAAATGCTTCCTTACTTTTATTGATGATTTTCCCATCTTACTTCGATAAATATTGTTCGACTAAGATCCAGGTGGATCTCGGTGGCCATCCACCTTTTCCACTAAATAAACGTTTTCGAGCCCTTATTTTTGACAAACCATTATATTCACCCTTTTGATGGGGAAAGGAATGTAATTCCATCTCCATTTGTGAATTATAGTCATAATGTAATGATTTCCTAATAGTATTATGTACATGCATACAACGCTAATTCACTGGATCCCATTAGAACTTCAAAATTAAGCATGCTTGGGCTAGATTAGTACTGGGATGGATGACTGCACAGGAAGTCTTAGTGTTAGTGTTTTACATGCCTATGGTATTTTGTAAACTTAGAACAATCTATCCCACGTGCATCATGGGACTTATTCTCCTCTCACTCTCTCATATATAATTGAGGTGAAGGAGGTCCTTTGAGCATGAAATGGAGTGTTATGTAAAGATTGTTGTGAATGAAGGATAGACAACATCTCTTTCTCTTTAGAGATAAGCTACCACCGTTCTAGTCAATTTGTGTCTACAATATTCTGCTATATTTTTATATAAGTTGGTTTTCACTGTATTTTTATGTTCTTTGCTATCGTTTTGTTTGTATCTCATCTCGTTCTCAACATAATCTAGATTAGTGGTATCATAGCATTTTGCTCCTTGTCATTTCTTAGAGCATGTCCCTGACGAGGTCAGGGTATAGGGAGTTGGGTCTTGAGCTAGTTTCTCCTGAGGAATACCACTCTCTCCATACCAAGTGACCTCCCATGGAAAAAGAAAACAAATATGATAGAGAAGGATATCCTTTCAAGATGTTGCTCGAGAAATCCCTCACTTGATAGAGGAACGAGATGATGGACAACTTTTCCAAAATCCTTCAAAAACTGTCGATGGCGACTGAGGCATCTTCGATAAACAACCATTTCGGAGGTGTGACACCCTTCAAGGTACAGGTCAATTTTGATATCCACTTATTTGAAGGCCGGATAAATGCAGATGCATTGGGGAAATAGTTGAATATGTTTGAAGGGTATTACTCTTTCCAAAAAAAAAATCGATGGTGAAAGATCACCTTTGCGCTCCTTAAATCCCTTCCCCATGTCAAATATTGTTGGGAAGGTTACCAGGAGAGGTACACCACAGATGAATATAAACCATTCGAGAGATAACACACTCAGGTAGCCTTTGTAGGTTCCCTTAAGGAGGATTTCTACCCTATTGAAAATTATGATGATCAGTACATGAGATGGATGACTTTATGTCAGAAAAGAGACTAGATGGTGTCAAAGTACACTAACATGTTTCATACCTTGCGCTAAAATATGGGTATCAAATACTCTGAGAAGAACTTGTTTTTGAAGTACTACAGTGGCCTACATAGATACATCCAAACATAGATGGATTTCTTGGATATATCCTCACTGGGAGTTGATTATCGATATGCAGTCAAATTCAAGTAGAAATTTAAACAATGGAGTAAGAAAGGGTTTAGGTTTACAAATATGGGACAACATAAGCATGGAAAAGGAAACCCTAACTCACAAAATAAGGGATAGAGTGAGGAAAACCAACCCCACAATAACCAGTCCAAGTTGCAGGCAAAGAAGGGTAATAGGAAGACGAAGAAGGACACTGGAAAGTGGTGTGAGTTCCAAAAAATCCTTGGCACAATACTGAGGAATGCCACTCAAAGAAGTCTTTGTTGGTCGATCTTAATGAAAAAGAGTCAGACCTTGACTCAGACTCTGATTTGGAACAGGGAATGTGAATCATCGATACATAACCTTGTGCTACCATTTCAACCACAAAGATCCAATCTAATGAGTCAAAGGATCTTGAGGAGGGGGAGTGCCTCTTTCACTCACAAATGTGGGTAAAGGGGACCCCACTACATTTTATTATTGACAAATGAGTCAAAAGAACCTGATCTCAATTGAGGTCATCAAAAGAATCAAGATGTCGACAATGCCACACCCCCAACCATACACCATTGAATGGTTGAGCTAGGGACAAGACATATGCATCAACCAGTAATGTCACCTTTTCTATGAAATCAAGCCCTTAAAATTTGAGGTACCATGTGATGTTTCCCCACTTGAAGTTTGTGATGTTCTTTTAGAACAACCTTATATGTGGAAACATCATGTTGTTTATGAGTCTTATCCCTGTAGTGTCATTGTTACTCTGGGAGGTCATCTCTACAAGGTACCTATGGTAGTTTTGACTATTGCCACTTTATTAATCTCAACAAAACAATGTTTCAAAGTAATCTCTCGGACCACAAAGTTTTCCCTCTTCACGATCTGGTCAGAAGGTGAACAGAAGGTCACTGCAACCACTATATCCTCAACCCAAGACCTTTCTATACAAAATACGTAGGTCGAAAAGATTGTAGAGGAGGAAAAATATAATTTTTCACCTATGGGGTGTCTCTGCACTGCCAAGTCAATCATTCCATTGAAATAGTGTTTGATGCTCCCTTACCCATTGGTCCAAAATATAGATGCTCCCTTCTAGAGAATGAGAGTCTTCCATATTTTTAGGATAGCTATAATAGAGGCCTTCATATCTCTATTGGCCACGGTCATTTTCAGGTGTGTTTGGGGTTCCATTCATTAGTCCCCTTTTATATAGCTTTTCCTGCTGCATCTTCACGAAAATATTCCTCCCACACTTATGCCAAGGCAGATCATACAACGAGATTTGTTGAATAGATCCAACACCTCCAACGACAAGTTCATGACATCCTTCAATGGGATAATTCCAAGTACAAGCAAGACATCTACTTTAGAAAGGAAAGCGACCAAGGTTCAGATTCAACAAAATTTTCCCCATATCCCGAGGGAAATTAATTTAATATGGACCATTGATTCCTAAGGTAGGGAGACTGATCTAGGTGGATCTTGGTGGCCATCTACCTTTTCCACTAAATCACTGTTTTTGAGCCTGTGGTTTTGATCAACCGTGAAATTCACCCTTTTGATGGGGAATGTAATGTAATTTCATATCCATTTGTTAATTACATTAATAATATAATGATTGCCTAATTGTATTGTGTACATGCCTACATTGTTAATGCATTGGATCCCATTATAAATCTATAGTAAGTGCGTTTGGGATAAAGTAGTATTGGGATGGGTGGCCACCCAAGAATTCCTAGTGTTTTACATGCCTATGGAATTTTGTAAACTTAGAACAATTTATCCCACATGCATCATGGGAATTCTTCTCCTCTCACTCTCTCATATATAATTGAGGTGAAGGAGGTCCTTTGAGCATGCAATGGAGTGTGATGTATTTTTTTTTGCGAATGAAGCATGGCCAACATCTCTTTCTCTTTAGAGATAAGCTACCACCATTATATTCAATTCGAGTCTGCGATATTCTACTTTTTTTTAATAGAAGTTGGGTTTCACTAGATTTATGTGTTCTCTGCTATTGTTTTTTTGTATCTCATTTTATTCTTGACATAATCCAGATCAATCCAAGAATGATGTTTTCGAAAAATTCAAGGATTTTAAACTATTAGTGGGAAATTAAGATAAGACAAAGACCAAGTATCTCAAGACTAGTTGTGGAGAAGTTTATTGATTTATTTTTTAAACATGAGTAATGGTCATATTAAAGGAAAGTTGTATTTGAACCAGATGGTGAGTTAATACAATTATAAATTTTCAAGTATAGATTTGGAAAATTCAAATAAAATAAAATATGCAGGGGGGTCTATCTAAATCTCACATTTCCTTTACAGTGTTCCTCAAAAATCTTATAGCCCTAGTACTATAAATTCTTACATATTGGCCTAATAAACTTAAATTTTCATAACATAAATATTGGAGAGATTTAGGAACTATCCATTATAGAAATGCTTCTTGTTTTTAGCTTGATTCTTTGCCTTAGTTTCTTTTGTTTCCATGGGATTATGTACTTGATAAACTATTTATTATTCCAATGTTTCTTCTCTTGGAGATGATACTGAGGTATTAAGGCTTTTGGTAGGATCAAGAATGATTTTATATGAACATGTTATGCTCGAATATTAAAAATTTAATTTAGGAATTCTAATGGACCCTCCTTAGTTCCATTTTGGCATGCTTGGTATTCAAATCCTCCAACTCTGCGTAAATATTGTCAGTTGATCCAAATTATTTTGAGAATGACATGAAGGAAGAAATATAAAAAAGATGTAACAAGAAGATACATATAGATATTGGAAGGAAAACAGTAATACAGTAAAACAATAAAACTCATATTCTATTAATGACTATCTGAAATACAAAAGACTGTAAAATTCAAAGCACACAAGCTACCTACAATGGTGGTAGCTTATCTATGAAGAGAGATGTGTTGGCTACTCTCATTCTCAAGAATTTGATTAAAATGAGGCTCCAAAGTCCTTTTTAACATAAAGCATAAATGATAAAACCCTAAACATCCAAAACCCTAACCCCAGAAGGTGAAACTCCAAAAGGTTTGTAGGCTCTCATGGGGGTAGTTGATACGTCAACTTCTCGAGGGTGAAAATTTCACATATGATCTTTGTTTGGGGTGCTCGATACCCTGTTAGAAAGGTCTTTATAAGGAATAAACATTATGAATGGACCAACACATCCCAACAAGGATCTACTGGGTGATTTTAAGTCAAAAAATCGTTGTTTAGGGCCTCAAAGCGGCCCCTGAAGTTTGGGACCTGAAAAATGTAGAAAAATTGTCAAGATGGAAACTATAATTTGAGCCAGTGGAATAGGTGGGTGGTCATCGATGTCCAGCTGGATCATTCCTCTCCCATTATGAAGAAATTGTATCCATTTCATCAAGTTCCTCCATTAGATGGGAAACTTCTGTTGAATTTGACTCCTGGTGAGCCACTTTCCCTGATGAAGAAACTACCCTTCTTTGACGACCAGATAAATTTGGATTCCCTTCATATTGGTGTCCATGATACAATGAACTATCACATGTTCAATGCAGTCAGTATTGATTTATGTAGGGTCCAAGTGCTCAGTCGCGTCTGAAGTTTCCAGGAGAGGTGGAAAATATGGTCGAAGTAGTTCCACAACAAACTGGGTGCAAGCCATGGAAAGGAGGAATACTTAATTCAAAAGCAGTCTTAGCCAAATCATTGGTGATGGTGTAAATCCTGTATCAGAGTGGGTGTAGATTACTATGGGGTCCTGTGAGGTGCTCTTTCTACAATTGCAACTATACCTTATCTCCCACCTGAAACTTGTGTGTTACTCGATGTTGATAATGGCATTGCTTGCACTTGGCATTGAATTTCTGCAAAATACCATGAACTTGTTGTTGGATGTGTTGATTTCACTCAAAAAATTTAGTTGCTCAATCAACCTCTATCTAAGCATTGGAGAACTCTTCTTGTGTAGATGCAATGGGAAAATCTACGTCAATGGGGCCCAATGGTTGGAACCCCAAGCACACCCAAAAATGGTTGTGGCCAATAAGGTTGTGGAGGGATTTGTTGTAGCTATGTTGAAGATAAGGAAGGCTTTCATGCCATGTGCATGGATGTTTGGAATTGTACATCCTTAGGATGTGGAAAATCATCATGTTGACTACCTTTGTATGTCCACCAGTATGTGGGTGGAAGCAGTCGATTTGGTCAGCTTATTGTCCATCATTGACCATAGGATGGACCAAAAGGTGGTAAGGAACTTACTATCTCGATCTGAGATAATGGTTTGTGGGAGCCAAAAATGAACCCAAACATGCTCAAACAAAAGTGTCGTGGTGTCCTCGATTGTCATTCTCTTCTTGTAGGGTGCCAAAACTACCATCTTAGAGAATCTATCAATGACCACGAAGACACAATCATTCCCATGCTTGGTTGAAGGTAGATTAGACATGTAATCCATGGAGATGGACTCCCAATGCCTATCTGAAGTAGGAAAATGGTTGTATAGCCCATATTTCTTGATTGTGGGCTTGGAAATGGTGCATGAAGTTCAACATCTAATGTACTTATAGACATATTGTCAAATCTTCGGCCAATAAAAATTATTTTTCAATATTTCCATTGTTTTGTCTACACAAAAACGTCTTGCTACCCATCTGTAATGAGCTTCCCAGATCATCTTTGCACACTCGCTCTTGGCTCAGATGACACAAAAATCCATCCTGGAGATGAAATTCTAGAATTGTTTTTCATGTGTTCAATATTATATGGGAAACATCAAACTCACATTCATTATTGTATAATTGTAGCCACCCAAAAATGTCATACACACACGAGTTAAGAACTATGGTTAAAACCACAACCGGGGGTCGACTGAGGCATTTTGCGACATGGCTGGTGCTTCCCTTCTTTTACATGAAGTTCAAGTGGAATTGTTGTAGGTAAGTGGACCAATTATGATGGTTGTCATTCTATAACTTTCCTTTTGTTTGCATGAATTGCAGAGGCCGTGGATGATTGTTTCCTTCCCTAGAATGTAATGCTTCCATTGTCAACATGCCTTCACAATGGAGTACATCTATTTTTCGTAGGTGGGGTATTTGAAAATAACATCAGATAGTGTTTCACTATGATAAGCTACTAGATGCCCATGCTGAGTGAGGAATGCACTGGTAGCATAATATGAAGCATCTGTCTCAATCTCAAATGGTTTTTGCAGGTCTGGAAGAATAAGGATTGGTGTTGAGTAAAGGAAAAATTTCAAATTTTTGAATTCTTTCTGTTGGGATGCATCCCACACAAACTTGGCCTTCGCTCCACCCTTGGTCACTTGACTTAGGGCCTAAGTGATATGAGAGAACCCCAACATAAACTAGTGGTAGAAGTTGGAAAGGCCCAAGAATCCATGGAGCTCAATCATTATCTTCGGGGCTACCCAATCGCGGATGAATTAAATATTGGTTGGATCCACATGCACACCCTTCTCATCCATGATGTATCCCAAATATTGAATTATCTGCAAGTCGAAGGAACACTTCTCCAAATTGGCATATAACTTGTGTTGTCATAGTGTGCCCAAGACCAACTGGATATGATTCAAATCTTCCTCCCAATTTTTGTTGAAGATGAGGATGTCATCTAGATATACAACCACAAAGGAGTTTGTGAATGGTTGTAATATGTCATCCATCATCTTCATGAATGTGGTCAGGGCATTAGTCAAGTTGAAAGGCATGACCATCCACTCGAAGAGATATTCTTTAGAATTAAAAGTTGTCTTCCATACATTAGTTTTCTCAATTGACACCTGGTGGTAACCTAACTTCAAATAAATCTTACTGAAAAAATTGGCTCCCTTCAGTTGATAAAAAAGATCATCAATCTAAGGGATTGGGTACCAATTCTTGATTGTGATATTGTTCAAGGATTTTTAATTAATACAAATTATCCATGTCATGTCCTTCTTATGTACCAGAGCAATTGGGCTACCACAAGGTGAGGATCTTGGTATGATGTGGCCCTTCAAAATTAACTCTTGGATCTAGCGTTTGATTTCTTCATTCTCCATAACATAATTATCGTACACAAGGTCGTTAGGAAAAGGATAACCAGGTTTCAAATCAATTGAGTGTTTTACCTGACAGTGCACATGCACCCCAGTAGGCAAGTCAAATATGCCTTTGTTCTCTTCTATTATCTTGTCCACCTGTTTTTGTTGTTTGTTATCCCCATTTTGTGGGACAAATAAGGAGATCATGTTTCGAGGCCCTCAGGTTGCAGATATGGAGTGTCGAGAGACTACATGACAAAAAATGTTTACTTTCACATATGGAATCCCACTCTATAACTACATTTTATCCATTATCAGTGTATCCACCACACCAGATAGCTTCTGGAAGGAAGATGGTTCTTGCTCCATGCGGTACAAGTCAAGTATTGTAGCAGATAATCACCCTAATATTTAAGGCATTTGCACATGTTGTATTTAAGTTTCTTTTGATTATAGAACGTTTTCTTGGACATTATTCCTTTGACCCTGTTTCACCTTGTTGTGTTGGTTTTTTCACTTGGGTGAGCAAACCAACAACACTTGCATGTCTACATGAGACTGCTAGACAAGACAAAATTTTGTGAGTGGGTTAGATAAGCCAAACACACATGAAAAAAAAGAAATAAAATAAAAACAAATAAGAAATAAATGTTAGAAAGCATGAGAAACTTAGAACCATGAAAATCAAACAATGACCAACATAATGCTACCGATGGATCAATAGATTAGTAGGAAAAACACCGTAGAGAAAGGAAGGGACTTATGAGTCCCCTCTTCCTCCTTGGGAGGGATCTTGAGTTCCCTAATTGAGAGATATTCATACAATGGAAGAAATGGAAAATGGTGAATAAAAACAATGCCTATTCCCTCAATAGGTGAGTGGAATGACCTATTGCAATGGTGCTTGAAAGCTTCCAAGAGAAAAGAGGATTCCCAAGGAAGAATTCTTACAACATAAAAATACTATGAAGATCTTTATTTCTTATCACACCCATGGATATTATTTATAGCATTCATACATGGCAAAATGTAATTGGTTCATAGTGTGAACGAGGGGCCTTTTAGGGCGCCCTCTAGCCCTTGAACATTCCCTAAGCTATATTTCGCTCAGATATGAGTGTCAAATCATGTTGGGGGTCGAACCATAAGTGGTTGAGGGGCCAACGAGATCCATAAATGCATCGTTCATAGGAGTGTGCATCTTTTCTTGTACACAGTCACGCATTTTGCACATAGTGCACGCTGACGCCTGTGTTGGCCTATGCACTCTATGTACTATGTGCATGTTCCCTTTGGTTATTTTGCACACTCTTATTTTTTACCCCAATTACATAGTTTTTTCCCTTCTGGATGAATTTTTGTGTTGTAGTTGGACTAATTGTTGTTGGCATTGATGTTTTCTTTAACCATTTGTGTGCAATGTTGCAGACGATTTGTCAGTGATAACAGATGCCCCCTGATGTGTAAGGTTAGGAGCATACGTATAACTGAAATACATCAATGTTTATTTTGATGAGAGTACCAATGTAAGAAAGAATGAAGAGAGGAACTGCAAGAGCGATCTGCCGAAGGGAGACGGAAAATTGTGGGATCCAAACCTTTCTCTAGGGAGAGAAAAAGAAAATATGTGTACAAATGAGGTGGGCATGCCCCATGTTTGTGTCATGAAACCAAAATGTGAGACTGTAACTGAAGATGTATGTTGATGTAGATAACTGCAATACCCTCAAGGGAAGTTGATAACGACAAATGATAGTTCTGAATGGTGAACAAAATCTGAAGTGAGGCAAGGATGACTGTAAGAATTGTCTATGACTCATAGGCATTGATGGCCTAACAAATTCAGAGGTCTTCGACTGGTATGAAACAACTACAATAGTCGCATAGTAAGACCCATTGTAACATGAGATTTTGTTGAAGTTGAATGTTATGGGGTCAACGTAATCAGAGAGCAATGATGATTCTCTTTGTGTCGTCTGAGACTCATCATTATAAAGGTAATGAGAGTCAAGATATTGTCTCCCTTGTGGAAAGAAAGGGAGATGTGACTCCAAGAAGCAAAGGGATTCATGAAATCCACTGTGATGATATTAGGTACTGACGGGTAACATGAACGAAGACAATATTCGGGGAGACTCAAGGCTGCCCTTGGTTGGGGAATTTTGAAGGATGAGTGGCATCAATCGTAAAACTAGATCTAGTGTCAGGGGGACGACTAGATATGGGGTTAAATTGTGTCAGAGTCTAACAAAGTGGAAAAACTCAGAGATCATGGGAACATGGACTTGGGATACTTGGGGTTCATGAATGATATCAGAATGAAAAAGAGTGGATGACCCAAATAAGGACGACATGGGTTTCTTTTCCAGGGAAAAGAAGGCCATCAAGGGTGATGCAAAAAAAGCTAATTATATGCTGGAAACAAAGGCTTTTTTACTATTACCAAAGAAATAAAGAATAATTTGGGTTAAGTATACAGATACAGAAATGGGTGCCCCAGTGAAAGATGGCTTGGCCTGTTTAGGGAACAAGTTTGTGAAAGAAAACTGGTGGAGGGTGGGGGGCCCATGGGTGGGTTTTTGTATTAGGTAAATGGATGGAGGAAAATATGCAGATGGGAAAACTGATGGTGGATGAGATGGAGGGATAATGAAACTGTGAAGGTGCAGTCAATAGAACCAAGATGACATGAACTAGGAGTCCATTGGGAAAGTTAGCAATATGACGAAAATAAGTATGGGGTTCAGTCTCGAAAGTGCATAAGACTATCAGGAATCCCATCCCTAGGGGGTGAAATCATCATGAGTGTCAAGTTTCCAAGTGGAACTATGAATGGGACAACTCATGTGGGGGAGAGTGCTACCGGGTGACAGTACCCAAATGCAGCAGAGGTACAGGTACTGCAGAGTCGTATGTAAGGACTCTAAAGGTAAATGTCGGAGGGTATGACTGGGATATGCAATTTATTTACAGAGGGAATAATTACATACCAGTGTCGAACATATACCTGACGAGGATGTAAGCTTGTGAAACAAGTACCTACACTTAGTAAAACCAAATACCTGATGTGAACAATATCTGATGATAAAGAACATATAAAAGTTATTTGATAAATTTGAACATGAGCATGCATAAATGAACGTGACGTGGGAAAAATTCCCCTCCAGGGCCAAGTGCAGATGATGGCCTAGGGAAAGTGAATGTGTATATGGCGGGACCAGGATCCTGTAGCTGAGAACGGATCGAAAAATGGAGGCTCTGGGCTCTTATAACAAAGTGTGGAAGTTCGGGAAAAGGGGCTATATATGGCTCATGGGCCCACAATGCCACTTCATTTGTACCTATCACTGTAGCTAAATTGACGATATTGTTGTGAGGATATTTGGAGATTGTGAGAGCATGAGGCTACCAATCCGGGAGTGGCGAGAGACAGGTTAGTGGTCCTATCCTCCTATACCTTTTGAAATTCTTTGTATGTAGGTAGGGGCTGCACGGAAGGTCATACCAGGTTCTTTTGGGTAGGGGCCCACCAGTGCACGGGAAAAGGAGGAATACTCGCACACATGTCTGTGGGTATAATCTCTTTTCCTGTGCACAATGTGCGACTGTGTCTGACACAAACTCACATGTGGGCATAGAGGATGGGTAGACAGGCGCACATGAGATGTGTGCCTATCTAACTGACAATCGTGCACTCATGAGCGGTTGTTTCTTTGACAGTTGCACATTAATGTGCAACTGTGCAAATAATAGGTGTGCACCTGTCGAGGTGAAATCCGCGCACTGTGGGAAAGGCTAAGGGGTTGTAATTTTTGATATTTTGATGTTTTTTGATGGATGATGAGGTTGATCAAGTGTTTATGTGTGGTTGCAGGTGATCAACAGACTCCTATAGCACAATGTCAGTGCAATGGAGAGGGAGTTAATGGGATCGTCTATAGGAGGCGATGAGAGCATAGTTGGGTGCTTGGAGATACTTGGAAGCCTGCGAGTTGCTCAAGTTCTTTGATTTCCCTCTGATATGGTCGCAGGAGTTCTTGCTTTAGTATATGATCTGGATGTGGTGCACTGATCTGTAGTGCTTCATAGTGAGAGGTGAGCAGTTGACATTCTCGGCCACCAAGGATGTGTATTTCCTAATGGATTTCCCATTCTGTGGGATGGCCCTTCCTATTGATTCCCAACTGCTAGGGGAGGATTGAGTAGGTGACTTGGTGGCTCGCCAATGTACTAGGTCGAACCCTATGTCGAGTTCGGTCATCTAGGTTGAGGTTATTGATGAACTCTTGACGGAGTGCATCACCTCTATGGTGGTGAGGATATACGGATCCTTGGGGACTTGGCGGATCACTGGGGGTCAGCTAAGGATAGTGGAGCGGGTCCTGGATGGGGACCATTTTGCATGGGGTGTTCTTTTTCACACCAAGATGATGGGACAGGTGAACCGATGTCGGTGAGCCGACTCCGGTGAATTCACATTCAGGTCCATTCTGGTGGTCTCGTTTCTTGAGAGGGTGCCTCTGTTGCACTTGAGGATCTTGCTTGATCCCATGGGGTGACGAGAGTCACGTCTGATGCGGTGGGCCCATGTGTTGGCCTGGTATGGAGGTGGGGAGGGTGGCCACTATTTCATAGCCACGGTGGTGTGAGCGTGGCAACATATCCCATAGGTTATACTTAGGTATCCATACACGGGTATGGACTACCGCCATGATTCGGACATGATGTTGCCTCCTGGGGAGGACTAGGATTAGCGAGGTATGTTTTTTATTTTTATGTTTTGTGATTTTGATAGATATCATTAATTATATATGTATATGATGTTGATACTATATTTGGTGTTGTTTTGCAGATGTGGGATCCCGAGGCCGAGAGGAAAAGGTGGTCAGGGAGCTGACTCACCAGGGGCCAGCTCGATTGACGCCTACAGAGTCGAGGGTAGGACAGAGGTGGTGACGAGATGACGTTGGTGCTGGACCAACGCATGAGCCACAGGGAGATGTTGGGGTGTTGTTGGAGGATCTGCGTTGATGAGTCGAGAGGGTTCTACAGGGTGTATCTGACGATATGATGGTATGTGGGCCCATATCTAGGATGAGGAGGTCTTGGAGTAGTGTGTGGGTGTACTAGCAGAGTGGTGGACCCTGATCCATCTAGCGGAAGTAGCAGGGGCATCGATGACTGGTCGAATGCCTCCGAGACCTGGAGGGCCCCCAGCTGATGGGGCACCTCCAGTTGATAGAGGACCAAGGGGGGGCATTTTTGTATAGGGTAGTTGATACCCATTTTTGTACTCATATGGGTGGGGGGGGGGGATTCATGAGCCTATGAGAAATTTTCACATGTATATTTTTTGTAAACACTTATGAAACTTGATTATATATATATGGATATATTTTGGTTCATTCATGTCTCTATGTGTTATGTTTGAATGTATGATGTATTTTCCATGTGTTTTGACAAATGTATGATGCTTATGTATAAAATGATGTTTTAATGTGATAAATTCCAATCTAATACTAGGTTAGTCATGTAATATTATACTTGATTAAGCTATCTTGGAATATGTGTAAATGTGATTGAATCAAAGTTGTGATATAAGAGTCTAACTTGTAGGTATTTGCGAAAGAGGCAAGGATCGTGAACATGATATACATTGTTGAGCTGCGGGACGACAAGTTGGGAATCTAATAGAATGCTAAGGTGGCGAATGTGGTGTGACTGGCCTTGGCTAGGAAACCAATGATGACATCATATTCATCTTGGTTGTTGGTGTCCGAGCCCAAACATATGCCACTGGAGTGGAGCAGGACATGTGAGGGAGTATAGAGGGCCCAAGCGACTGATGCGAGATTTTGGGTCCAGCGGCTAGCACTGTCAGCGTAACTAATGTGGTAGGATGATGGATGATGCATATGTCAATAAAATGGATGATATATCAGACATGAGTGGTGGCGAAAAATAAGACTAAAAACTTCTACAAATGTGTACAAAGAAAAACCTAAGGTAGGGATGCTACGCTTAGGCGTAAAACTTCTTTAAGTACAACCTGTTGACGGGTTCTTTGAGAGGGTATCCTTCTGGAGAGGCCAAGATGTAGGCATATTTAGTGAGGCAGTGTTGGAGAATGTAGGGTCCATGCCATAATGACTCAAATTTTCCATGGCCGAGAGTATCATGGGCGATATCGTAGGCTAACATGAGATCAACTTCATTGTATGAGCGAAGGTTGATATGGTGGTCGAAGGTGGCTTTGGACCATTTTTTAGCTACCTCATTGTTTTTTAATGAAGATAGACAATCTTCATCAAGTGACTCTAAGTTCAGCAGGCATTGCTCCATTGGAGCAGTGTCAAGTAATACCTCAATGGCAGTGTGTAACATGGGGATTTCTCACTCAATTGGGAGGGTGGCTTCGATCCCATGGACAAGGTGGAACGATGTAAAATTGGTGGTGGTTTTGACTGCCATGTGATAATCCCATAACGTGGAAAACAACATATGGTGCCATTTGGTATTATGTTTTTGAACGGTACGTTGAATCATGGTTTTGAGGACTTTTTTGACAACCTCAACCTTTCCGTTGGACTAAGGGTAGTATGGGGAGGCCAAATCATGGGAGAATCCTAAATTTGAGGAGAGTTCTGCAAATATATCATTCTCAAAGTGCTTACCATGATCAAACACTAGCTGTAGTGTGACTCTGAAGTGGGTAATGACGTGGTTGAAGAAGAAATGCGTTGTTGTGTCAGCAGTGTTGTTAAATGTGGTCATGGCTTCGACCCACTTGGTAAAGTAATATACTACTATGAAAATGCACTTTTGTCCATTACTAGATGGAGGATGGGAATTCATGAAGTTTATGCCCCATTTACAGAAGGGGTCAGATGTGATGACTAGATGTAGAAGAGCTGGTGGCACTCGTGCTTTGTTTGCATACAACTGGCATTTGTCGCATCGCTTGACAGCGTGGATGCAGTCATGAAACAACATGGGCCAGAAGTACCATGCTCAAATGATTTTTTGGGTAGTGGACATACCCGAAAGGTGACCACCGCAAGCATCATTGTGGTAATCGTTCAATATTATGTCATCATCGTCGATGGTCAAACATTGGCGAAGGATGGTGTCGACCCTGTGTCTATAGAGAACATCTCTAATGAGGAGGTATCAAGGGGCCTAATGGAGAATGCATCAATGATCGTCTCAAGAGATATGAGACCCAAACTTCTGTTTCCAGAGGTAGACAAGAAGGTTGCCATACCGGGGGTCATCGGAGGGGATGAAAAAAGGTGTTTGTCGGGGAAATCTGTATTGATGGGGGAAGCTTTAGCGTCCAAGGGAAAATTCATAATGAGTTCGGCGATGATGAGATATTTATTTCTTTTGGAAGTTGAGAACTATAGATTGTATTCTTGGAGGATGACGATCCATCGGGAAAATTTTCCATTAATTTTTCATCGACTAAGAAAGTACTGCATGGGGTTGGAATCTGCTACGACCTTGGTAGTTCAAACCAGGATGTAATGTCACAGTTTTTGGACTACGAAGACAACTTCTAATGTGAGTTTCTCATCATGATTATACTTCAAGGGTAGCCCTGAGAGGTTTTTACTAATGTATTAAATGACATGTTCATGCCCATCATCCCTTAATTGGATGAGGACTCATGCTACTGAGATAGCTGAGGCTAACAAGTAGAGGATGTAATCGCGATCATATTCTGAGGGACTAATCAAAGGGGCATTGGATAGGGAAGCTTTAAAATCATCAAAAGTTGTTTGAGCATGTTCGTCCCATCGAAATGGGATATCATGTTGTAGTAAGTGGAGAAAACCATGCGTGTGAGTGGCATAGTCTGGGACAAAGAGACGTAAAAAGTTGGATTTTCCTTGCAAGCTCTGTAGTTGGCGTAAATTCCAAGGTGGTGGAATTTCTATGATAGCTTGGACATTGATGGGGTCCACCATGATGTCATTTTGGGAGAAAATGAACCCAAGGAGGCATCCGACCATGATGCAAAAGACGCACTTGAGGGGGTTCAAGCAGATATTGTACTGGCGACATCATTGGAAAACGATGCGTAAGTTGTCTAAATGTTGAGTTAAATTTTTGGATTGAGCAGTGAGGTTGTCCAAGTAAGCGAGGATGATGCAAGAAATATCATGAAAAACATAGGTCAGGCCTGTTGAAACATAGCACCTGTGTTCTTGATTCCAAAAGGCATGACGTGGTAAGAAAAGGTACCCCAAGGGGTAGTAAAAGCGGTTTTATATTGATTTTTTGGATGGATTTGGATTTTATTGTAGCCAGAGAACCCATCCATAAAGGATAGGGCCTTGTTTCCAGCACAATCATCAATGATTTGGTCGATGAAAGGGGTTGAAAAGTTGTCTTTGGGACAAGCATTGTTGAGATCGTGAAAGTTTTTGCAGACAAGAATAGTGCCTTGTTTTTTGTTAACGGGGATGGGGTTGGAGACCCATGAAGTGTATGCAATGGGGTAAATGAACCTAGCAATGCATAAATTGTCAATTTAGGCTTTGATAGCTGAAGCTTTGGATGGCTGAAGGGGGCATTTCTTTTGACGAACTAGGGCGACATCTGGCCAAGTGTCGATTCGATGTTCGACTATAGATGGATCGAGGCCAAGAATCTTCGTATATGACCAGGAAAAAATATCCCGGTATTCCTGAAAGAGAGATTTGTAAGTCATGAGTTCTTCAGGGGATCATGCGACTCCAATGGTGATTTCTTCTACGATTCTCAATTTAATGGAAATGTCAATTTTTATGGTGGGGGATATGTTGGCCATGTTTCCTTCTTCAAAAGCATATAGGGCAAGAATAGGGTTGTTGAACCAGTCTATATACCCTGAAGTAATAAAATCCTTGGCTTCGATTGCACAAATGGAGGCTTGGATAGGAGGGTGAAAGGCCTCCTATGAAAGAAAAAGTGCTCGATGATGGAGCGCATTCCATGGGAAATCAAGGATAGTGAGTTATTCGAGGATATCTTTGTCGCAGTGAAAAATGCGAGAATACAGGGGATCCTGGGAGGTGACAGGGGGAACTATCAATGGGTAATCATTTTTGTCGTCAAGTGGTGAGGACATAGATGAGATATCATGTATAAGGTGTGAGTGAATGTTGGACATAAAGTACATGTCCCGGTATTATGGAGGGTACCTCATTTTCTCGGGGAATGAAGATGAAATATATTGGATATCAGTAATGTGAGCCTTAGTAGAGATTGGTTGAGAGGGCTCTGAACGAGATGTTTGGCATAATGTGGCTAATGTTTGGTGAAATTGAGGTAGAGCTGAGCAATGATGAGTGTATTGTCCATAATCTGAACAGATGGCACAAGCGAATTTGGTTCGAAACCCTTTATTATGTGTGTGTGAGGACTTTGTAGTAGTAGTGAACGTACTTGGTGGAGTGTCGAGTAATGTGGTGTCTCTAGGGAGCTGGATCAGATTGCGTAACTTGGGAAGAGTAGGACATCTATTAGTGGGGTGTCCTCTTTCGCATAGTGTGCAAGGGGGTTGAGATCGAGGAGGAAGTGGATTTGTGGGCTTGTTCTTATTTCGTCTGCCCCCAGTGGTGGCGGTGTTGTTGCTAGTTGGGGGTAGGGGTAGTGTGGCAGGAGCCTATACGAAAATCTGCATCGGTAATCCCCCTATCTGGGGGGGGAGAGATGGCGTAGGGACCACCGCAGTTAGATGGAGATACCATATAGGGATGGAAAGAACCATGTTTGGAAGGGTGAGAGTAGCAACTACCAAGAATGTTTGGACTCTAGGTGGGGGGATAGAAAAAGGGAATTTGAGTAATGGCTTGGGTGAATGTCTCCCAAACTGGGATTTTCCTCTGAAGGGGGGGGACATATGGGATAAGTGGTGCAGCTGCGTTCTTGGGGAATTCCTGAGGTAATAGTTTTCAACTGGTGGAACTTTGATATGGGGAGGGGCCTCAATGGGAGGAGTATTGGCTCAGATATATGTTCCATTAGAAGATACTACACACACTTGTGCTGAAGGGTGTAGGAGAGGTGGTGCTCCATGATATGCCCCCAATAAGGATGGGTCATTGAAATTTTTGGGACCCATGTCGATGACTGAAAAAGCATCTAAGCTAGTGTGGACAAGGGGGGAATTTTTATCAATGTTGGTGGAATGATTAGGCTCGTAATGTGTAATTTGGTTGATGGTGACGATTTTCCCGTTGTGGGGGAACATCATCATTCAGAACACAGAAGAGGCCACTGCCTTCATAACATACATGCAGCTATGCCCGAGAAAGATATTGTAATCAAGTGGGGCGTAAATAACTTCAATGTCGATGAGGATGGTTTTACCCCCAAGTTCGAGAGGGACATTTTGAAAGATCCCTTGAGGGGAATATGGTTGATCGTCATAAGCTCTCAGGGTGATGGTAGATGGTACTATCTCAGGTGAGCCGAGTTTCTTCCATACTAATTTGGACATTATGCATGTGGATGCACCTTCATTGATGATACACTGATGAATTGTGATGTTCTAGATCTTAACTGGTATATGAAAAGCTACGAGGGTGGGGAGGCGTGGTTCTTCGCTATATAGATCAAAAGTAATGAGTCTAGTATCATCTGGCTCGACTGCCCCCAAGGCAAAAAGAAAGTATTTTCGTTGAGTTGGAAAAGTTTGGAGGACCTCCAATATGGACATGGCTGCAAGAGACTGTGCTAAGCTGTTAACCAGACTGTAATTATGGGTTTCCATAGCTTGAGGGTTATGTACATTCTTTCATAAATGCATACGTGGTATACAAGGGTTGGGTTCAGTGTTAGGGCGTCGAATAGTCCATGGTTTTCCAGTTGTAGCGGGAGCCGTTTCTGAGGTGGTTGGGGTAGATTCAGGGGGAATATCGTATTGGTGACCACGTGTTTGTAGAAGAATCTCTTCTTCACTAGTAAGGAGGATGTTGCGATCAATTAGGTTTCCAGGTTGATTGGGACCTAGGTTTTGATACTGCCCTATTTGGGGTGGAGTAGGGTGTACCTCTTGTTGGGTATTCATCACACCTTGGTGTGGAATAGGGTTTTTCAAAATGGTCGGAGGTGGCTATTGCAAATACTATTGTGGGACCTGTTGAGGGGTAGGCGATGTTGGGGGATGTTGTACGTTCATGGATTCTTTCATCCATTTGAAATCGGCAATTTGTGGGAAATGGTGAGTATAATGTCCATACTCACCATAGAGAGCGCAAGGGAAGTTAGTTCTGAGCTTATTTTTCTTCCCTTTTCATGGTTGATTGTTATTGTTTCCCCCTTGGGGGTTTTAGTGGCCCTGATTCTGGTTGGCCCCAATGGGATGGTTTTTTGGGGGGTTATTTCCTCTTGGTCTCGGGTTGTTGTTGTTTCGGTTTTTTACTTTCTTCTTGGAATTATTTGGTAGATGGGACGGATTGGTCGTATTAAATTATTCAAAATTTTGAAGTTGTTGAATGGGAGAGGGTTGAAAAAAGTTAACCTCGGCGTGTGGTTGTCCTGGTGGAGGAGAAACCGGCTGCAGAGGACCAGGAAATGGAAAATATGGATGTTTTTGTGGAGACAATCCATATGGTGTGTAGGAAGTTGAAGTGATTCCATTAGTGCCAAGGTTGTATTTGGAGGTAGAGGGTGAACCCGTACTTGGTTGAGAGACCAGACACATCTTGGGTATCGATGAGGGTACACCCATTGGTGGAGGGGGGGCGATAGGATATGCTTGTTGGTGAGTGGGAGGAGGGTAATAAGATGTCCCTCCATATGGTTTTGGATATTGATGTGCACCATAAGAAGGTGACAGGTGGTCATAAGGGTTGATACGGTTCATAAAACCAATCAACCCATCCGTAGTGTGGGACATCCCAGGTTTGTCCTAGCCGAATGGTATGGGTCTGGTTGAATCATGAAATATTGTGTATAAGTAACCTGCTTGAGCATAGATGAGGTCAAAATATTGAGCCTTTCTAATGGCCTCCTCTTCTGACTGAGGAAAAGTGGATGCTACATCCTTGGAAATAACAAAGACAAGTGATTTGAGGAACCAATCAAGACGTTGTTCTTTGGTAGTTTCCACTTTACACAAACTACGTCATCGATGCCATTCATGGATGTGGTCGGCTATATGGATAGCAGTGTTTTGTTTGAACTCAGAGAGAAGTTCCAAACCAGTATCGTGACGAGATGGTAGTTGAAAAAGGGACAAAAAGGTCTTGGCTAATGATTCAAAGGTCACATGGGACCCTGATTTTTCATCCACATACCATTTGGTTGATGGGTCAGTGAGATTTCTTTGAATTAACCTCAAGCGGATGGAATCATCCATGATGTTGCTTGAAGATTACCATAAGTGGAATGTCATAACATGGTTGGCGGGATCTTCCCCCAATTTTCCTTCAAACTTCGGAATATCTGAAGGTAGTTTGGTAGGCATATTGGGCCATGTGGGGTCATGTAAAATGGGATCATTCGTGAGTTTTTTCAAATCAAGAATGTTGAGGGATGCCAAATATGGAATAGGGAGATTTGGTGGAGGATTAGTTCCAGCCATTGTGTGAGAAAGTAGTGGACCTGTCCCTTGAGAGGAATTTGGTGGGGTTGTACTTCTCCCTTGAGAAGAAGTTTGACCCCTGACTCCTTGTGAAGGAGAACTAGTGGATGGATGGCCTTAGGAATTGGACCCAAGAAAAGTGGAACCAAATAAAGTTGATCCCAAAAATGTATCACTCACGGGGGTGTGACATGGTTGAGCCGATGAGTTGGTAAGACTAGGGACTCCTTCTAGAATAGGAGGGTGATTTTGCAAGCGTCTGGAATGACAGGGATTTTGTGGGTCCCCTATTCTTTCTGACTAGCAAAGTGAATGTGTGCAAATGGTGACAAGAGAGAAATAAATGAACAAGAGATTTTGTGTAATGTTGGACCTTCGCAAGATAGTATAATTCACAATTGCATTTAATCAAATGAACATCATACATAAATCAACTGTAAATAAACAAGCATGTGGATAAGTGAATTTTGTCCACGTGACTGAACAAATAAAAACAAAGTGATCGTGTCCTAAAATACTTATCATCCTTCCTCTCAACTAGAATTAGGCCTTCCAATAACACTCAACAATGGGGTCTGAAGCCACCAGAAGAGGAATTAGTGAAGGTTGAAGTAATCAGTTATATTTAGGGGCAGAGGGTACATATCCCGAAAGAACTGGTGATATTTCCCAATAGACACACAAAATCTAATAAAGGTGCAATTGCAGCCCATAATCGCCACCTGGGTAGATTTCCTAAGTTTTGGCCACTAGGTGCCTTGGTCAAAGTGTGACATTTAGATATTCAGCCTCATAAATGGGTCATGGGTTGGATGCCCTTCCAAGATTTGGGTGACTCAAGGAGGGATGCATAGAACAACCGGACCTTGGACTTCAACCCTTCATAGGTATCTCCCTACCTTACAGTGTAGGAACACTTGACTTGGAGGATTTGAAAATTCCCTATTTCTCAACTTCTATAGTTTGAAAGTTTGAGAACCTAATAACGGGGGGTTATTTGGATGCCTACCCCTGAGATCCTACCTAGACTAAAAATTTCTTTTGGCACCCCTTGTGGAGGAAAATTTAGTGCGTTGGTTAGAAAATTTTAGATGTGGTGGGCTGAGAGATTGGGGGTGTGGACCAATCTCGTTTGAATTAAATGGTTGTGAATATTTTCCAAATAAGTAATCAAATCTTTCAGAATTCCATTGGAGAAATCCTACTTCGACCTCCACTATTCAAAATATAAATTATGTGTGTGAGGAGTGGCTTTGTGTGCAAGAAAGTGGCAAGTTTGCAAAGATTTTAATAAGTTAAGTGTGAGTTTGCAACATGTGGACTTCCTATGGTCCTTACAAATCTTCTTTACCTAGATTACTATGTGTCTTTGGTACAACCTTGCGGAATATTTAAATCCATAAAGAACTAGAAATGTGGACATATGGGTCCTTACAAATTCCTTTAAACTCCCTAAATGTTGTTTACACTAATAAAGTTCTTTAAAATTCCCATTGTTGTGGGCATGTATAGGCCCATTACTTTGATCTTTAAACTTCCCTAGATTGTGATGTAAACTAAGAAAGTATTTGGAAACTATCCTAAGTTTGCAACATGTGTGCATGTATGGACCCTTACAAAAATTTAAGATGATTTCAAAAAACTAAGAGGAACCCTAGGGGGGCTTTGTCCTCTCCTAAATATTTTTGTTAAGGGAGATGAAATGTCTCTTTAACCACCTTTCTGATTCCCAAGACCACACTAGGGTGCGAGGGAAGAGCATAATTGAGGGTCAAAGTTAACTTCAAGTCCTAATTTAAGTGATTGTGTATGAAAACAATAACTTCAACTTAAAATTTTACAAGCCAAATAAGCCATCCACATGGAAATAAAGAAAAAGAGGAGAATATTGGTTCTTTATACCCCCTAAGTTCCTATGTTAGCTAACCTTTCATATGGGAAAGAACTCTAAGTGGAGTGTAGTGACATTAGAAAGTGCATAAAAATAAAAATCTGAAGGCTAAGGGCCTTCAAACCATTCAGAAAAACCCTTACAATTTGAAAAATTGAACTTATGCACAGTTTACAATTCTGAAAAGCGTGCAGAGGGCGCCTAATGCGCAATGTAAAGAGACTTTTTTCCATGCATAGTGCACAGAGTGCGCGTCTGTGGGTAGGAAAATCCATGCACTTCCTTGTTGATTTTTTTAATGTGCAAGGTTTAAGAAAGAAGTTCATTCCATTTTAGCATTTAACTTAAACCATAAACAATTATGTTGCAGCAACCAAGATCACAAGAAGAAACACCATGCACAAGTACACAAGAAGTATCCTGGGAAACCCTCTCAACAAGGGAAGAAAACCTAGCCAATCCTTTTCTATATTCTTCAAGAGAAAGGCCTTCACCACCAAGAAAACCTAGCACACAAGAGGGTGCTTGCAAACCCTAGAAGACTAGCACCCAAGAGAGGTGCACACTTTTCCCAAGAAGATGTACTTGCTGAAATTTCCAAACTCACACAAAAGATATGATTCCTCAATGGGGAATTTACCTTTACTTATACTAGACTGAACCTATCAACAGAAGTGTCTATTGTAACAATAGGGCCGACCTCACTAAGTCACAATATAATTAATAATAACCAGATTAATCATCTTTTACATTAATTATCTATCATAATAAGGTGGGGCCAACCTGTACCCTTTATATTACAATTAGGGTTACAGGAAGGTTTGACTCTTGAACAATATAGAAATGGATCTTATACACCCACTAGTGCTCATCCATTAGGGGCACATACATAGGGATGTCCATATCTCTGGCTCACTACATTACACAGAAGAACCACTTCTTCACTAATGCTCAGCCATTAGGATCACATTCATTTGTGCTCGTCCACAGGCATGTCCACTCAACATATCTTCTTTCCCAATGCATTACACAGGAGAGTCATCTGGAGTTTCTCATCAACTCTCTGCTCAGAGGAGGCTAATACATCATATTCATTTATGTCTCATGATGATTCACCCAACACTTTGGTATTTCACATGTTCACCTTGTGCTCAGCCACATACATGTCCAACTCTGCATATCTCCTTTCTCTCTGCGTTACACATGAGAATCATCTGGATTTATTCTCAACTCTCTATAAAGAGGATGTCATCTCTACGTTCCAACTCTATCTCAGATATGAACCACACACCCCTTTCAGGGGCTCTCTTAGGTTTGTGTCTTGGAGAATGTCTCACATAGTTGCAATCATCAACACTCCCTCTCATCTAGGGAGGAATTCTTCATCATTCCAAGTCTCACATGGATGTACTTTTAAATTTGTCTTGGTTGTAGTCATCAACACTCCCTCTCAACTAGGGAGGTATTCTTCACCAAGATAATTTGGTGAAGATGTCTGCAATCTGCTCATGTGTAGGAAGGTACTGCATGTGTACTATTTTCCTCTACATCATATCTCTAATATAATGATATTTCATCTCAACATGTTTCAATCCATAAAGAAACATTGGGTTCTCAAAGATATTTACACATGCCTCTTGTTATCATCATATAATCTGTCTCATGATCAAGTAAATATGTTAGAAGCTTGTGAAGCCACATTGCTTCGCACACTTGATGTTGTATACTCTGCTTATTTGGTACTCAAGGCTAGAGAGTTTTTTTTCCTGTTGCATCAAGAAACCATGGCAACCTTCATGATAAGAAAAAAACTGGATGTGCTCTTCCGGTCTACTGTACTCTCTGATCAATCTGTATAGCCATATCCCTGCAAACTCAATTTCATACTTGGATGCATATCTCAGACCATATGAGACTTTGATTCATGTATATCTCAATACGTGATTTATTGTTCTCCAATGAGTCTGTCTCAGTTGGCTCATGGATTGGCTAAGAATATTTACTACATATCATGAATCAATTCTAGTGTTAACCATATACATCAATGATCCAATCAGTTGTGATTGAATATCGTCTGAATCATCATCATTCATTTTCTTCAAATCTATCACGGTGTTTTTGTATTCTTTCATACTGAACTTCTTTAATATTCCCATTGTATATTTTCCTTGACTTAGGAAAAATCTCATTGGTTATCTACCATAATTCCAGGAAGTAGAGAATCATACTTAGATCCTTCATCTTGAAATCAAAAGTCAAGGCTTACTTGTTTTCAACAACAAGGCTTTCTGAATAAGTCATCAAAATCAGGCTCTCGTCACTAACATTGTAATAATATAGGTTTGGATCAACAACACTCTTTCTGAAACCAAAAATCATCAAGAATCCATTCATCTGATATAGTTTCCAACTCATGTATGGTAGTATGGATGGAAGCGTATCAGGCTTATTGGATCAAGTGTCTCATCATAGACAACTCCCTATGTTTGTGAGAATCCTCTGGCTTTGTATTTCTTGACACTTACATTAGATGCATGCTTTCTCTTATAGATCCACTTGGAAGTTACCACAGACTTCACTTCTAGTCTCTGAATAATATCGTATACATCATTATTTAAGATACACTGGTATCCTTCTGTTATGGAATCTTTCCATACCTATTTCTCTTGTTTTTTCTTCAATGAAGTGGCTCATGACTAAAGGATAGATTTGAAAAATCTCGTTGTTCTCTTGGGATGTGCCTTGAGAGGCTTGTATGTTTCTCTGCCTCTTGTAGAGTGAGTCTAGGCAAGCCTTTTATGCCCTACCACAATATCTCTGAACATATCAACTGGAGCACCTAGATCAGTTGGAATAATGTATGTCTCCCTTTGAACTGTTGAAGTGGGAGAAGGTATTGTCTCATTGTCAATATCCATCTAAGATTCTTTGTATATTTGAAAGGTTATCTCTTCTTCAAGGACAACATCTATGCTTGTTTCAATCTGTCTCTGACCAGGGATTTCAATCTGGAATGTCTTTGAAGATTCATTGTTATCCCATAAATGTATCCTTTCTCCCTGAAGGGTCTAGCTTGGACTTCTTCTCTTTGGGTACATGAAAATAATCTGGGCACCCAAATATCCTGAAGTGCTCAATCTCAGGCTTCACTCTGGTGAAGGTTTCATTGGGAGTTATGTATTTCAAAGTCTGGTGAAGACTCTTGTTCTAAACATATATTGTTTCATACATGATTCTACCCATAGAATCATATAAATATTCTGATCATGCATTATTGCATTGGTTTCCTCAATTATGGTTCTATTCTTCCTCTTTCTCAAATAGTTTTGACTCCCTCTGAGTCAAGTGACTCCCTCTGTAGGATGGAAATATGCCTTTATTGTTAACTTGTATGGAACAAGAAAACAAGAGGAACCAAAACAAGAATATCTCCTAAAGGAGAATAATGAGTACATCTCTAGAATCAAAACAATTTAGGGATTGTTGTCACAACTATAACATCTTATTGTAATGTAGCAAACTTTAGAAATATAGGTTAAAGGAATGACAATTACAACAATCAAACTTGGAGTCTTCACTTCCAATGTGTTGTTCCTCTGAGTGCACATACATCCCTCTGGATCCATGAATTCAAAAAAAGGTTCCTTCCTCCTTCAATTTCCCTCATGACAATGATACAAATAATATATATACAAGTGCATACTTGAGGGTGTTGATAGGATTTCTTCAATGGAACTTGGTTGATCTCTGTCCTCTTGAAATATTCATGAAGAAGGTAGTCACATTGTCACCTTTTTGTATCACCCACAATAAGCCTTCCTCTGAAGTCTTGTCTTCCATGAACTTGAAGTTTCTTGATCCATCAAGCTTATCTTCCATCATAGTTTTGTTCATCGTAATTTTAGATTCTTCACAAACCCTTGTCAACTAGGCTAAAAAACCTAACGGCTAGGCTAGGCCAACACTTTTAGGTTTTGTTGGAATTATGACTCCCAAAAATAATCCTTTGAAAGATAGGTGAACACTGGTGAGATGAAGAGCTCCTTCAATGAGTTGTAGAAACCCT
Source organism: Picea mariana (assembly GCA_032191745.1). Classification (NCBI taxonomy): domain Eukaryota; kingdom Viridiplantae; phylum Streptophyta; class Pinopsida; order Pinales; family Pinaceae; genus Picea; species Picea mariana. The sequence goes on from JASDQU010099924.1 coordinate 325,295, forward strand.
AATTCTAAAATTTCTGCAGAAATTAGCGAAACCCTAGAAACCTTAGGGCCAAAATTTCAAAATGCTCGGAATTTCACTTTGAGAGTCTTTGGAGGTGTGTTGGAGGAGATATTACTATCCTATGAAAAAATTATCACCAATGTTCAAGGATTAAGGGCTGAAACACCTTAGAAAGGAGGGTCATATGAATTTTCTTGAAACCCTAGGAGGGTCGTACGGTTCTGTAGAAAAGAGAGGATATTGGTAGATGCTTTTGTAATGGGTTCTTCAATACCTATGCTTTGATACCATGTTGATTTTTTTAATGTGCAAGGTTTAAGCAAGAAGCTCATTCCATTTTATCCTTTAACTTAAACCATAAACAATTATGTTGTAGCAACCAAGATCACAAGAAGAAACACCATGCACAATTACACAAGAAGTATCCTGGGAAACCCTTCTCAACAAGGGAAGAAAACCCAACCAATCCTTTTCTATATTCTTCAAGAGAAATACCTTCACCACCAAGAAAACCTAGCACACAAGAGGGTTCTTGCAAACCCTAGAATACTAGCGCCCAAGAGAGGTGCACACTTTTCCCAAGAATATGTACTTGCTGAAATTTACAAACTCACACAAAAGACATGATTCCTTAATGGGAAATTTACCTTTACTTATACTAGACTGACCCTGTCAACAGAAGTGTCTATTGGCACAACAGGGCTGACCTCACTAAATCACAATATAATTAATAATAACCATATTAATTATCTTTTACATTAATTATCTATCATAATAAGGTGGGGCTGACATGTACCCTTTATATTACAATTAGGGTTACAGGAAGGTCTAACTCTTGAACAATATAGCAAGGGATATTATACACCCACTAGTGCTCATCCACTAGGGGCACATCCATAGGGATGCACATATCTTTGGCTCACTTCATTGCACAGAATAACCACTTCTTCACTAGTGCTCAACTATTATGATCATGTTCACCTGTGCTCGTCCACAGGCACGTCCACTCAACAGATCTTCTTTCCCACTGAATTACATAGGAGAGTCATCTGTAGTTTCTCATCAACTCTCTGCTAAGAGGAGACTAATACATCATATTCATTTCTATCTCGTGACGATGCACCCATCACTTTGGTATTTCACACGTTCACCTTGTGCTCATCCACAGGCACATCCAACTCTATAGATCTCATTTCTCATTGTGTTACATAGGAGAATCATATGGAGTTATTATCAACTCTCTTTAAAGAGGAGGCCATCTCTACATTCCAGATCTATCTTAGATAGGAACCACACACCCCTTTTAGGGGCTCTCTCTCATGTTTTTTTTCCGGATAATGTCTCACATAGCTGCAATCATCAACATTCCTTTCATGCATCGGGTTAGAAATTCCCAAGTGAAATACTCCTTCCTCAACTTTGAATTTTGACATTGGCAGGTTGGTCTAGGCTGGTTTGGGTACCTACAAGACAAAACAATCAAAATGAAGTGTTATCTAAGATCAAATAGGGAGGAATTTGATACCGATCCCTAGTATGGTCACCAATATGTTGTGTTGGTTTTGTCACTTGGGTGAGCAAAACAACAACACTTGCATGTCTAGATGAGCCCACTAGACAAGATAKAATTTTATGAGTGGTTAGATAAGCCAAACACACATGAAAACAAAGAAATAAACTAAAAACAACTAAGAAATAAATGTTAGAAATCATGAGAAACTTTGAACCATGAAAATGAAAAAATGACCAACATAATTCTACTAATGGATGCATAGATTAGTAGGAAAAACACCATAGAGAAAGGAAGGGACTTATGAATCCCCTCTTCCTCCTTGGGAGGGAGCTTGAGTTCCCTAATTGAGATCTCTTAATACAATGGAAGAAATGGAAAATGGTGAAGAAGAAAAATGTGTATTCCCTCAAGAGGTGAGTGGAATGGCCTATTGCAATGGTGCTTGAATGCTTCCAAGAGAAAAGAGGATTCCCAAGGAAGAATTCTTGCAGCATAAAAACACTATGAAGATATTTGTTTCTTAGCACACCCATGGCTCTTATTTATAGAATTCATACATGGAAAAATGTAATTGGTTCATAGTGTGAACAAGGGGAATTTTAGGGAACCCTATATCCCCTGACCAACCCCCAAGGAAGATTTCGCCCAGACATGAGTGTCAAATCATGTTGGGGGTCAGATGAGAAGTGGTTGAGGGGCTGCCAATATCCATAAATGCAATGTTCATAAGAGTGCATGGAATTTCATGTACATAGTCGTGCATTTTTGCGCATAGTGCACGTTGAGGACTTTGTTGGCCTGCGCACTATGCACACACTCTGATTTTTTACCCCAATTACATATTTTTTTCCTTTTGGATGAATTTTATTGCTATAGGTGGACTAATTTTTGTTGGCACTGATGTTTTCTTTAACCATTTGTGTGCAATGTTGTGGACGATTTTTTAGTGATAACACACCTTAATGAGTGTCATAGATTTCCTAGTAGGTGGCCAACCTTTGGGGAAGTTTTGTGAATGGGGGTCCCTTGAGGGGTTATCGTATCATTCCTAACCATAATTACCACTTTCCACTCATTTCACTCCCATCATATTGTCCTCTTCTAGGCCCTTTGACTTTAGTGACCCAAGAAGGGAATGTACCTCATTTCATGGGAAGAAGGGGTTGAAGGCCTAAAGGGATTGTTGCTGGTTAAAAGGATAAAATCCTATATATAGACCTTCCAGATGCTTCACCCAGGGATCCCTAAGAAAGAAATGAAATGCTTCTTTGTAAGAAAAGGGGGAACTACAAAAATAAATGACAATAAATGCTTAAGGGGTTAGTTGGAGGATGGGAGATCTCATCACGAGCCGAAATTTTCATGATCATGGGTATTTAGCAGTATCAAATTACCATCATCTGTTCACCAAGATAGGGTAATGGCTCTTAGTTACATAACTGAGAGAAAGGGGGTCTCATCAGGATCCAGCCTTTTCATCTCCACGAGGTATTTTTGAGTGACATTGTCATTATCTAGACACCATGCCAGGACAATGACCTTAAACTCATTCCTTAAACACATGAAAGAAACAAATAATGACAAGAGGATGGGCTTGGAAAAAGTGCATCACAAACGAAGGTGGCACACATCCTCTACAGAGGGACCCATGAATGAGATAATATGAGCCCTTATATTTCATGAAACTCATTGACCTATGAAGTATAACCCCTTCCACATCATCATCCACTACATAACCTTGAGATTACATCCTTGGGAGCATCCCCTACTTGAGGGTATTGGTTTACCCAATAGGACTTCTATGACACCCCTCCCATACTTAAACTTGGTCAATTGTATAGGGTTTTGAGCATTTGTTTAATTTGAAGAAGTAGTTTTGATGCACATGTTTAGATGCCTTGCTTATTAGACATGGTTTACACTTGTCATGATATATTTGAATTTATATCTTTGGAGGGAATACCCTTTTGTTTTACAGGTTCTTGCTTGGTGGTCAGTTTTGGGAGAACAAGCCTAGCTTATGCTTCCATGGGGAAAGAATCCCACCAGATGGATTATTAGGTCCCGCATGTTGGATGACAAAGATGTGCCTTTGGATGCCTAGAATACATCATGACGGACATAACCTATCCCCTACCACCCAAACAACTTTCTTAGGAGAGGAAAAACGTCACCTCCTTGAGGTTTGATGTCATGAGGGGGATAAGGTTTGGTGGTGATGGAGTTGCGCATTGACATGTGGCATATCTTCACTGGATGAGGAATGGAGAAGAATTATAACATGATGAGGAGGCTCAAAGTGCCCCAATGAATTCCACATATTCTCCAATGACTTTCTCAAGTGCCAAAACGTCCCTTAAAGGGGTGACATCATCTTACTTTAGGGTTTCTTTTTGTGCAAAATTGAATTTTAAAGATCAATTGTTTAATATTATTTTGATTCAAGGGGTAAGATAAGGGTTTTTGACCCCTTATATTATGTTTTACCTTTGATAAGTGAAAAAACTATGAGTTAGACATTTTGTATAAATAGAGATCATGTGAATCTCAATTTTAACATGGCTCTCCCATTGTGAGAAGACTACTTGGTTGAAATTTGCGTCGTCTTTGGGAAATTTGATCTCTCTCTCTCTCTCTCTCTCTCTCTCTCTCTCTCTCTCTCTCTCTCTCATGCAATGTCTTATGGTGAATTCTCTTGGTGATTTGTGGAGCTAAGGTGGTGCACACCTCTTGGAGGTCTTTTCTCTTGCTTATGAATGTTTTTTTGCTTGGTGAACTAGGGTTACATCTTGCATCTCTTTGAAATTGGTAAGGAAAATATGCAATTGTTAGTTATTCTTGATTGTTTCATGAATTTTATGGGTTGATACCCTAGGAGGATTATAAGTGAATACACTCTCCATTAAGCTTCATCTCATTTGCTAGTTGACAAATCATGTATTGCAAGGTTGCTAGGAGGAGTACAAGGGTGTACACCCTCCTCGATTTACCTAAGTTTGATTTGCATGCCTTAGGTAGTAAGAGGGTTTACACCCCTAGGGATATTACAGATCTAACTCTTACAATCCAAGACTCCATTTACCCAATGTATTGAAGGGACTAATCTAGATTTTGCATTGAAGAAATAAAATTAATTGTGTTGGTTAACATGATTTTACGAGAGTTTCAAGTTGTTCAAAGAGCAATAAATTATATATTTTATTGGCTTGCTTGTGCCCCTAGGGCATCATATTTTTCCAATTAATTATTATTTATGTTACAAATTTCATCTTTAGCCATTAGGGCTGCAAAAACCCTAACTTAACTTCTTCAATAACTCTCTAGTCAACCACTAAAAATTGCTCAAAGTTTGTACACTTAAAATACTAGGCCTAGCGCACTTTTTGGAAAGTTTTGAGGAGGTTTTGGTGGCTGATATTCTTTCTGTAATAATTTTTTTGTTACATCCATCAGGCTGATAATTATTACTGCATAAATTTTTTTATGACAACCTTGATTTTATGCTAAAGTCTTGCTTTTTCATTCCTGAGTTAAATTAGTCTTTACTAGCTTGTATCTTGCTTATTCAACTAGACTTTTAGCACTTATTTTTCAGCTCTTATTATCTCTTATATGCTGATATATATCACAGATTTTTTCTGCATTCAGGGACATCAAGCTTAAATTTCTTGTCCATCTAACATATTACAAGCATACTTGGCTTTGCTTGTGTCTCAGGTAAGTACAAACATTCTCAGCAGGTACCCAAGGACTTGGCAATGTTAAACCTTCCCAAGAATCATTTTCAGGTTTCCTTTTCCATCAATAAACTTGACCTTTAGGGGAATCCATTTATACATCACACTTTTTATCTCAATCCCCCTAGGGTCATCGAGATTCCCCCCTTGAGGTCACTACCTCACCTCTAAAGTGACGGGAACACCTGCCTAAGGTGACAGTGGGTAGGTGATCTCTAAGTTGTCACCATTTTGGTGGTTGGGTCGGGCTTTGCCTAACCTACAACTTGTGCGATAACATTGTGTATAGAGGCCCCGTGTAGAGGTTTTGGTGGTTTCAGTGACCTTCCATTCACCTTTCGAGAGACCACCTTTCGACACTATTTCTTTGGGATCAAAGAGATCACAATAGTTGGGACTGCCTCTGGTACCCTATAGAGTTTATCTCCCAAATTAATAATGACACTACGAGGTCTAGATTCATAAACAGCATGGCGCTTACACATATATGGTTTTCCTGAAAAAACATCACAAACTTCAAAGGGGGACACATCACACAATACCTCAAATTTCAAGGGTTTGATGTCGTAGTGTAGGAGACATTATTGGATGACCCAGATGTCTCATCCCTGTATAAGCCAACTGATGGTGTATGGTTGAGGATGCAGCGTCATTGTCAGGTTCAACCTCTTGAAGACCTCTAGTGATATTATGTTCTTATGGCTATTGTTATCAATAATGAAATGGAGTGGGGTCCTCTTCACCCACATCTATGAGTGGAAGAGGCTCTCCCCTTCTTCAGGATCCTCTGGTTCCTCTAGATGGACTTTTGTGGTAGTGAAGGTGACATTGGGTTCTGCATCAATGATATGTTTTCCCTTTTTGAGTTCTAAAACAGAGCCTGAGCTAGCATCCAACCCTGAGGCTTTCTTCTTAGATGACTATGACTATTTGGAGAAATATTCATCAGTATTGTGTCAAGGGATTTTGTGGAACTCGCACCAATTTCTAATGTCCTTCCTCGAATTCCCATTACCCTTCTTTGTTGGTGGCTTGGACTAGTTTTCTTGGGACTGGTCATCCTTGCTCTGTCCTTTTCCTTGGGAGTTAGGGTGACCCTTACCATACTTTGACTATTGTCTATTTTCAGACCCGAACTCCCGCTTGTTCTCCTGCTTAAATTTCTACTTGATTTTGACAGCATATTGACAAGCGGCTCCCAATAATGAGATGTCCAGAAAATCCATTTCAATTTGGATGTACCTTTGTAGAGCCCCACAGTATTTTAGAACTAGATTTCACACAAATTCTTTGATACCCATCTTGGTGCACAAGGTATGTAAGGTATTTGTGAACTTTGTCATTGTTTGGCCCCTCTCTTGATGCAGTGTGGTCCATCTCATGTATTGTTCGTCATAGTTTCTAACAAGGTAAAAGTGTTCCTTGAGGGCATAAAAGAAATCCACCCAAGTGGGTCTAGCCTAAAAATTGTAGACTCATCCTTGGAATGTTTCTCACAGTAAGTCTCCCACCAATATATGACATGGTTAAGGGCCTTAAGGATTGCAAAGGTGACTTTTCACTGTTGGAAAATTTTGGATAGGGAAATAACCCTCTAGTAGACTTAACTATTTTTCCAAAGCGTCAATGTTTATCTGGACTTCAAATAAAGGAATATCAAAGTTAACTTGTACCTTAAAGGGTGTCACACCTCTGAAGTGACTACTAGTTGAAGGTGCATCTATTGATGTCAGCAGTCGTCGAAGGATCTAGGTGAAATTATCCATCATCTCGTTCCTTTATCGCGTGAGGGATTCCTTGAGAAATAGTTTGTTAGGATATTCTGCTCCATCATACCTCCTTTATTTTTCCGTCGGAGGTTTCTTGAGTGGGAGAGCTGGTTTTCTTCATTAGAAACAAGCTCGAGACCCAACTCTCTATAACTTGACCTCGTCGTGGACATGCACTAAGAACGACAAGGAGCAGACTAATCTGATACCATTGATCCGGATTATTTTGAGAATGACATGAAGATAGAAATATAATAGATATATAACAAGGAGATACACATATATGTTGCAAGGAACATATTAATACAATAAAGCTCATATTTTATTAATGACTTTCTGGTATACAAAAGACTATAAAATGCAAATCACACAAGCTAGATAGAATGTTGGTATCTTATCTCTGATGAGAGATGTGTCGGCTACGCTCATTTGCAAGAAGATGATTAAAATGAGGCTTCAAAGTCCTTTATAACATAAATCATAAATGAGAAAACCCTAAACATCCAAAACCCTAACCCTGAAAGATGAAATTCCAAAAGGTTTGTGGGCCCCGATAGGGTTAGTTGATATGTCAACTTCCTGAGGGAGAATTTTTTTTATATGATCTCTATTTATGGCACTTGGTACCCTGTCAGAAACGTCTATTTGAGGAGTATGAATTCAAAATTTCCCAATACATCCTAGTAGGGATTTATTGAGCACTGCAAAGTAAAAAAAACGTCGTTTAGGGCCTCAAAACGGCCCTGAAAGTTTGGGACCCAAAAAACTGTAGAAAATAAGCCAAGATGGAAACTGTCATTTTAGCCAATGGAATAGGTGGGTGACACCGATGTCTCCCTAGATCATTATTAAACAAAGATATTTCTTCTTGTATACCTTTGATTTGGTGTGCCTGACTTCCCATTAAACTCCAAAACTCTACAATGTCACACAAACTATCCCCACTATAAAGACTATTATCCATGATGTCGGGTGATGGAATCCAATATTGAGGGTGAACCCAATTGTGTAAACACCCCAATCAATCAAATATCCCACTACCTTTATGAAATCCCATTCCTCCCTCTATCAATTTCTCAATCATGGTAACAAACTTTGAGACTATATTACTACTTTCCTAGGGGAAAATAGTTCTTTAATTAAAATGAATTTGTTTCTCGCCAAAACAAATTCCAGCATAAAATTTTTGGAAAGGTTGTCCAAGCTCACTCTACAGTTGATTTGTTTTTAAAGGAACTTGGATATTTGTATTTCCAAGTGATAAACACTTCCTTCCATCTTGTGGGTCGAGAGATGCCTCAATGAATTCCAATTTCCAGGTTTGAATGGTAAATCAACCTTGAAAAAGAGATGCAAAGAAGTTTCCTCCAATGATTGGCATGATGTTTAGTGATATGGCCCTTATATTCCTTTCTTTCTAAAATTCCCAGTTGTTTAAATTTTACCATGTGCTAAAGTCCAACAAAATATCTTATATTTGGACGACCAATTGCCTTTCTAGATGTCCTTCCACAATACTGAAAAAGGTCAAATGTGGAATATCATTTATTTGAACACCATATCCAACTTCAACCAAATACTCATCTCCTTTTAAACCCCATCCTCTACTATCTAGCATAGAAATAAAAAGGGATGGAAATCCATGCAAAATGGAAAGCAATTGATGAACCTAATTCAACAAGTGTGTTCGAGGAGAAAGACTTTTCCAACCTTTCCAGTTCTCTATTCGTCAATCCCATTCAAAGGGATCAAACAAAGTTCATATGTCATTCTCTTATAACCAATTTTGGATACCTATCATATCTCCAAAGGTAGACAAGAGAGACTTTCCCTCAATTATGTCATCCCATATATTGATGAATTTCACATTTCTTAGTATCTAGGATAAGTGGTCAACAATTATGTGTGTTGTAACTTTGCATAATTTCTAGATATTAGATCCATTTCCTTCCCAAGTGAATATTTCATGTTGATTCACCCATCTTGAGTGGAGATACTTTTTACTACTTTCCACCATTCGGGCTCTCCTATAACAAGTTTTCATATGATTTTAGCACCCATGGCCAAATTCATTAGTTACATATCCTTGATTCCAAGTCCTACATACTCTTCCTTTGCTTGAACATTGTTCTAATTGACTAAATTGAATTTCTTTATGCTTGTTTTCCCCACTTTCCATAGAACTTTTCTTGTGACCCTTAATATTTGTTGCATGATGCCTACTAGAGTGAACATGGTTGAACATTAGGAAATAGGTAGAAAGAAGGGATGGCTTTTATGAAAATGACCCTTGCTACTATATTAATATAATCTAATTCCCACTATTGCATTTTTCCTTTGATGTTTTGAACAATATGTGCCCCATCCATGGATTTTGGAATAGCAAATGAAATGGGCATTCCCAGCTATTTAAAAGAACTTCAATTTAAGACATTAGGGAGTTGTAATATCCTTGAAATTGAATGCATTAATAAAGGGGAAAGTTTCAGCCAAATATTTGGCTCTTATAATTATTTATCTTACCTCTAGAGTCATTGAGCAATTGGTTCAATATGTTTTTCATCTCTCTATGATTATAGTTGAAGAACCACCTATGAGAAGAGTATCATCTACAAATTGAGAATGGTTAATGGGTTTGAATCCTCTTACAATAACTATCCCTTATAATACACCTACTTTTCTTTCCATTTCAAGCCTTCTACTTAGCTTTCAACCATCAAAATGTACAGAAGTGGCGAAACAGGACAACCTTGTTAGAGGCCTCGCTTAATCTAAATGAAAGAGATTGGTTGTGAATTGACCAAGGGGGATATCCAAGGAGACCCAATACCATCTTTTGTTCCATCAGATGAAACTTTGCCTCCAATATTATTGTTAAGTCTTCTCCACATTAGCATATGACATAGATAATATTTTATTATATTTCGACAAACTCTAAAAATATGAGAAACCATCATGTATTGGAGCCTTATCAAGCTCCAGGCCTCAAATCACTTCAATTACCTCATATTCTAGTATTTATTTTTCCATATCTCAATTATTTTGTTCATTAATTAATACAGGAATCCATTGCAGCATATCCTTTACATATTCTATGTCCATTTCCTCATCCTCTATGTACAATGATTTGAAGTGTTTGTATGATTCTTCTTTAATAACTATAAAATATTTTAACCATTATCTATTATATTTGGCTATCTCTTTGACACTATTCATGATTTCTCTTGACTTGTCTTGTTTATGGAAGAATATCATATTCTTATCCCTAGATTTCAACCATAAGTTGCACGGTTTTAAGCCCCAATGTTCCTCTTCCTTATGTTTGACTTGGTGAAGTTGATGGTTTAATTCCCTTTCTTCCATAATCTTCTGCATAGTGATATCATGTTTGTCCATGGTTGTTGGAAGTCTACTTAGTGACTTTTGTATCTCTAATATTTTTATCTCTAGTGAAAAGAATGATGACTTTGCCCAATGTTTTAAGATTGATTATACTCTTAGAAGTTTATATTCCCAAACAAATGTTGGCAACCTTTCCACTATAACTTTCCATCCAACCTGAATGATGTCAAAAAATTCAGGCTCTAACATCCATAGAGCAGTAAAGAAAAATGGAATGGGGCCTAGATCCTCTTCGAATAAAAAAATAATGGCCTTATGATCAGATACTCTCCATGCACTATAATATAAGAGGATATTGCCATACTCTCTAATAAAAAGTCACTATGAAGGAGAAATCTATCCAATCTAGCAGTAATGTGCCCAATTCCTACTCTTCGATTTGTCTAGGTATATCACCTTTTCATTGGAAAAATATCAACAAGATCCCACTTAGAGATTAGATATTCCATTCTTTCTTTGAAGGGGTCCCTGACTATACTTCAACATATTTTTTTCTTTTCTAGATAAAGTCAAGTTGAAATCTCCAGTAACAATGTTTTGTTTATTTAGATCTAGATCTTTTGTTTATATCAATCATCACTGGAATTGAAATTTGTATCCATATTGATTTAGGGTGTAAATATTATAGATTAAAATCTATCTACATGATCCTTTATAGAGTAGAGTTTCCAAGATCCATTGTTGGTTTGTGTGTTGATGCACCAAGTCAAATTGGCTTACATCCTAGAAGGTGTAAATCCCTCCTGAATACCCTCTTGCATTGATTGCAATTTCTTTACTGCATGTCCATGTTTTTCTTCACATTTCCATCATTTATTTTTCTTCCAACTTTGTCTCCTAAATAAGGAGGGCTGAGGGTTTTTCCAATTTGATAAGGTCCTTTACTTATTTTATTTTCCTTTTACTACTTAGTCCCCTACATTTCTAGGTGACAACCTTCATTATTTTCCTTTTACTTCCACCTCTTGAATCTAGAGGCCTCTACATTCTTGTAATTTTGAATGAGATAATATGTGCTCCATATTTGTATGAATTCTCTATTTTTTCTTGGATTTCAAGGGTTTTTTTTTGCTTTTTTTTTAACATTTTTCCTTTCAGGTTTCCATGGAGTTTGTTCCTGTTATGATCATTTATCTTCTTCTCCCATTGTTTATGGATTTTTTTCCTTAATTACCATCCCACTAGATGGGAGATTGATTTTTTCCACATTGTCCTTATGGATATTTGACAATTGAGGCGACGAGCTAAGAGGTTAGATTTGGGTCTCAACAAAAAGAGTAAACCTAGATGATTGAGGTAGTTCCTTCTCCTTTTTCTTTGAGGTATGTTGATTCACAAGAGGTTCTTTACTCTTATTTAGAGCTTATGAATTGCTTTCATTATTTTTTTGCATCTCATTGATCTAGATTTTTTCTTGCATATCTACTTGTGCTAGAGAGACACATCTATTTTAGGTAGCTACTACATTGCTATAAGGGCTCGCATTTTTATTTCTAGAATAGGAAGTCCCCACATCCATGTTTCCTACATAATTGTTGGTTTTTATTGGCCTTTCTTTAGAGAAGGAGTCTATATTTTCAGTGAATTGTTTCAATCCTTTGTAGAATGACAATATTCATGGAAGATTTTACACTTGAAAGGGAGTTTCCCATAATCCAACTTCTAGGTGTGATTCTAGTTATCCAATGGAATATTTATAGCCTTGAAAAGACCCTTCTCTAGATCCACATCCACATAGATATTGAAAAATGCAAACATTCATCCCTTTGGCTTTGATATGCTAATATATTTCTATAGGGTGTTTCTTATTGCAACCAACAATTGATCTCCCCAACAAAAGAGAGGAAGATGAGGTAATAATACCAAAATAGGTACCACCAATGGCACATCAACCTTAATATTGAAATCGAGCAACCACATATTCAAGTACATTCCTCTTGGTCCAAAGAAATACAATCCACTTCTCAATATTATATCTCTATCTTCCTTACTCTCAAACAAAAATGCAAAGAAACCTCAACCACAAAAATAGTGAGAAATATTTCCTTTGATCAAAACTTTCCCTGTTTTTGCAAGCCAGATGGCCCAAAATTAGTGCTAAATTGATTTGTTACACTAATTTGAATTCTTATACAAAGTTTCTCAATTTTCCCATAATATTTGTTAAAAATTGGCTTAGATAAATTAAAATCAATAATTTAAAGAACTGAAATTGAGAATAGAATAGGAATAATAATAGACAATACTCAACAAATTGATAATGTATTTCACCCCACCTAGGATACGTCTTCAAGTCTACTTGAATCGAGGAGCCAATCCATTAAAAATTATGCAAATTAAAACATTTCATCTATTTACATCAAAGAATGGTCTTCAATCTGCAAAAGAGTCACTAGTGTTCTCTAGGAAGACAATAGCACAAGCCTCTCAACCTCTAATGGATTCTTCCAGCAACAATGAACACAAATTGCCTATTTTCCCATTAAAGGCTCTTCTATTTCTCTCCAAATACATTTTTATCCATTATATAACCATTCCCAAGTGTGTGGTATAGTGGTAAAGGTGCTAAATTTTTCACAATAGGAAGAGGTTCAAATCCCCTTGAATCCGCTCCTTTTCTTATTCATAGGGATGTATTTATCCTACATATAGCGTGCATATTTATTATATGTTATATATAGTATTATATGGATAACATGATAGCCATGTGAGAGCATGTATGGTTTCATTAGGTGGCATGTATGGAATTTATGTTGGCACGTTAGGTGGGAATGATATTGATATATTTTCTTTAATCCCTTTTTAAAATATTTATCCCACTGATCCAGAATCAGATCCAAGAGCTTGATGGGGCTTAGAAAGGAGTAAAAATCAAAGTTCTCAGAATGTATTCAAAACGGATGTGTGCATAGTTCATGTCAATACAAACCCAATGCAACTTGAATGAGATCAAATGGACGTCGTATGCTCAAGTTATGGCGATCTGTTTGTTTTTCCAAACAAGCAAAAATTGATGACTATACAGTCTGTACAGTGCCACGTGGCAGTTGACTGTACATGTCATACGACTGTACAGTTGACATGGTAGGCATAGTTGGCAGCTTCTAGAGATGACATGTGGTAGGCTTACTGGGTGTATGAATTGATGACATGGCAGGTACAGGTGGGCCAATCAGGGAGTGACACGTGTCACCCTTGTAGTGGTGACATGTGGCACGTCTGTACAGAAACACATGGCTCATCCATACAGTGACATGTGGTAGGGTACAGTCAAATGATAGGGTAGATGATGTGGCAGAGCTAGACCAATCGATGTTTGAGACTTGGCATCAGTTGTAAGCGAATGAGGAGGTGCCACGTGGTCCAGACATGGGATGCCACGTGGCACCCATGGATTGGTTCATTGGTGGAAAAAATTATGGGAGCATAGGGGTTTTGAACCTGTGACCTCTCGTACAGAGTAATGACTTGGAAGAGGTTGGGTCTACCAAACCACTTGTCATTTGGTGCTTGCTATACTATGGGTCTACCAACCCGCATACGTATGGTTTCAGACAGAGGTATGGGTTGGGGACTAGCACCAACCCTCGATGAAAGCTCTCCCACACGACCAGTCCCATATGTCTCGACCCTTATACGTTGGTGCACTTCATGATCAGAGGTTAGCCCCGGTCGGTCGGGCTAGCCCACAGACTAGGGGCTTAACCAACAACTAATAATATGGGGGCTTAATTTCTTATGGGGCACGTCGAGCATGTAAACCGTGCCCATATGGCCTGTAATATGACCAAGCGTCGAGATCTTGGGGGGGAGCGCGAGGATAAGGGGGGCAACGCATGGGTGCTTGGCCACATGGAACGTGTTAATATGCCCAGGGGCCAAGGAATTTGGGGGCTGCACCCAATATTAGCCATTTTGTGGGTTATTGTTCAAGGATAAATTCGTGAGTGCGGACACAGACCAATCTCCACAGATCCACCCGGATCTGGAACAAACCGTGACAGAATACTACTATTTCCCTAGTTCTAGAGTGTTGAATGGACAAGAGAGGAAGAATGATATACTTACTTGTAA
>JASDQU010099924.1:339885-363042 GCA_032191745.1 Picea mariana
TCTAAACTATACATGTGATCAAGGAATCATGTAATAAGATGACATCATCATTATGGGAAAGGGACATATTCATGTATTATATTAAATGAAAGAGAAAAATACAACCTGATCCTTGATGTCGTAGATCCCCTTTCAACGGCTTCTAGCTTTGACACACACACATTTTCTCATCATGAATGAAGAACTTTCACTACTTGTGATAACCTTGTGGCTGTCTCTATTGGCTGCATCATCAATTCTCCATACAATGGCTCACCAATTCTCCAATATCTTACTCTTGCTAATTTGCTACTAACCATTTCCATGAATCATCCCTTTAATATATAGGAAAGGATTGAGTAGTTACTTGGATAGAATGTAATCCCAAAATATCTGGAGATTCATGAACTTGCCAACCATTCGAACTCCAACTCATCCTTCTAGAAGATTCCTTCTAGAAGGATCGAGAACTTATCCGTTTTCTCCATTAAGAATCATTTCCGCACCCTGACCGTTGACACAGTGCGGAAGGTCCGCAGTCTGATTGAATGCAGCCTGCGGAAATCAAGCATTTCCACAAGGCAATATATATGCAGCCTGCGTACTGTCTTCAAAAGAGTGATTTTGAGAAACTGACAAGTGTAACTTTCTTCATGAAAATGATCTTAAAGAAGAGATAGATATTCTATCACCATGTCATTATCATGTCATCATCTTGATAACCAAAAATGTGGATAACAGTTATGAACTATATTATAGTGATTTTATTGGTTTTTATCAACATATTTGAGAGATTTTGGTCTTTTTAGGGGGATATTGGGCCCTTTTTTAAGCCAGATCTTGGGGGGAAGTTGGAAGATGGTTACCAACTTTAGATATATATAAAACAAGCCTTCTTGAGGCCATGGGAGGAGGTTCATAATAGGTTTATGCTTCCAAATTGTTGAGCCAAATCCATTGTTGTGCAGGGAAGCTATTGAGGAGCGTACCTTTGCGGGCCATTTCTGGGAGCTTCGTTCATCCGATTTGGTTGTTGTCAATTTTGATGGGTTCATGAGATCTAGTAGAACATGACCAGCTCATTTTTGTAATCCATTGGCACTTTCATGATGTACATTAAAATATTATAACATAAATAATCAAAGCCCACTTAGACAAGGCTCAGAGACATAGGCGAGATTTTTGAACTTTGTTATCACATTGGTGTTTATGGTTTGTTGTTGTTTATGCTTCATTTAAGATCTGTATATGTTTATGTGGCTATCCTATTTCTTCCTCTTTCATTTAGATTCCTAATTGGTTAATTAACACATGCTTAATAACTCAACCATTGTCGTGTAAAAGATATTTTCGGATCAAGTGGTATCAGAGCACTTTGACAGTTGGAATTCGAGTTTGCATGTTTACCAGGGAAGAGCTCATCTCAAGGGAGAAAATTACATCTACAGGAGGACTTTCTCAAGATGAGAAAGAATTCAGAAATTCAATGTTTTCCATGTCCGAGATGGTGAAAGTGTTGTATGAAGACTACTTGGAACGAAAGAGATTGGCTCAAGTGAAATCTTCAAAGAACAACAAATTCAAAGAAGGATTGAAGGAAGTGCCTTCTACATCTGTTTAAGAAAACATCTTTTGAGGTATGTAGTGAAGGTCATTCATCAAATTCTCCTTGTTCCCATCAAGATGGTTTTGGTGCATTTGAAAAACATACAAGAGGTATATGTTTGAAATTTCTAACCAGGATGGGTTATGAAGGAAAGGGCCTTGGAATTGAGGGTCAAGGTATCATTAATCCCATTGAGGTTGTGAAAGGGCCTCGATACTTAGTATTGGGATATGGTGAAGTGGATCTTGGAGCATCCTCCAAGATGGGTTCCAAAACTTCGGAAGCAAGTAATGATTCACATGGCTAGCTTGAGTCATTACAGGAAGACTTCACAAAATGTGATGGAATATCACTCCTTGATTGTGGGAGTCAATGCAATTCATCTCCAAAGAAAAGTGAAGATCATCATGGAAGGTATAATGGTCATGTTTTTACCAATTCTCTTTTTTATTATAAAAAACATAATCATGTAATCCAAAACTTGTGGAATATGTATCCATGTAATTTCTGTCATTCACCCAAGCATTGTGTTGCCAAGTGTTGGAAGAGACAATCTATGTACAGAAAGTTTATGTCGACAAAGAAGGAAACACGACATAAAGAATCAACTCCACAATGGAAGAAAGAGAAGGGAAAACAAATCTGGATGCCAAAAACTCACTGCACGTTTTGCAACAAAGGTGGACATCAAAAGACTAATTGTTCGAAGCTTAATCTAAAGCTTCGTCCAAAGAAGGAAAAAAAGGGTTGTTCATGTACTCACGAAGGAATAAGGATTACCAACGAAGCAATAGGAACACCATGAAGGAAAGAAAACCGTCACTTGGTTTTGTTAGAAGTGGATGTCACATCTTCATTGTATTTTTCTTCAATTAATGTAATCACACATGTTGAAATGATGACCTGTTATAACATCATTTCGAACAACATAGTGTTTTGTTTTCTCTTTATGAGTATGTAATCAGTAAGGTCCATTTTTTTAACCTTTTGGGGACCAAAAGGTCCTTTAGTGGGGAGGTGTGATCCAGAATCGGATCCAGGAGCTTGATGGGCCTCAGAAAGGCCTAAAAATCAAATTGCTTAGAATTGCCTCAAAATGGACGTGTGTGTAGGCCTTGTTGATATGAACCCACTGTAACTTGAACAGGCTCAAACAGATGTCATATGCTCAATTTATACTGATTTGTTCATTTTTCCAAATAAGCAAAAAATGATGATTGTACAGTTCATGCAATGCCACGTGGAAGATGACTATATAGGTCATACGACCTTATAGATGATGGGGAAGGAATAATTGGAAGCTTATGGAGATGACATGTGGCAGGATGACTGGGCATACGAACTAATGATGTGGTAGGTACAGGTGGGCCAATTAGGGAGTGACACGTGTCACCCTTTCATTGGTGACACGTGACACATCTATACGACGACACGTGGCAGGGTACGATCAGCTGATAGGGCAGATGATGTGGAAGAGTTGGACCAGTCGGTGTTTGAAACTTGGAATCAATTGTAAGCGAATGGGGAGGTGCCACATGGCCCATACATGGGTTGCCACATGGCACCCATGGATTAGTTCATCGGTGGAAAAATTTATGGAAGCGCAGGGGTTTTGAACCCATGACCTTTCGTATGGATTAGTGACTTGGCAGGGGTTGGGTCTACCAACCTGCTTGTCATTTGGTGCTTTTTATACTATGGGAAAACTTTGTATTTAAGTTTTCATATGTATGGTTTCAGATGGAGGTATGGGTTGGGGCCTAGCCCTAGCCCTCAATGCAAGATCTCCCATAGGACTAGTCCCATATGTCCCTACCCTTATACGTTGGCGCATTTCATTTACTCTAGCCCTCAGTTTGGGGATTTTTGCATATGACCCGGAGATATATTATAGCACAGAGGATCAGAGGTTAGCCTCAGTCGGTCGGGCTAGCCTGCCGACCATGGGCTTAACCAACAACTAATAATTTGGGGGCTTAACTGCTTATGGGATGCGTGGAGTGTGTAAACTATGGCCAGATGGCCTGTAATACAACCGAGCACCGAGATCTTGGGGGCCAGCGCCAGGATAAGGGGGTCAGCACATGGGCGCTTGGCCACATGGAACATGTTAATATGCCTAGGGGCCAGTAAATTTTGGGGTTGCACTCAAGATTAGCCATTTTGTGGGTTATGAACTATATTATAGTGATTTTATTGGTTTTTATCAACATATTTGAGAGATTTTGGTATTTTTGGGGGGATATTGGGCCATTTTTTAGGCCAGATCTTGGGGGGAAGTTGGGAGATGGTTACCAACTTCATATATATATAAACCATGCCTGCTTGAGGCCATGGGAGGAGGTTCAGAATAGGTTTATGCTACCATATTGTTAAGCCAAAGCCATTGTTATGCAGGGAAGCTATTGAGGAGCGCACCTTTGCGGGCCATTTCTGAGAGCTTTGTTTATCCGATTTGGGTGTTGTCAGTTTTGATGGGTTCATGAGATCTGGTAGAAAAATACCAACTCATTGTTTTAATCCATTGGCACTTTCATGATGTACATCTAAAGATTCGAACATAAATAAGCAAAGCCCACTGAGACAAGGCCCGGAGACGTAGGAGAGATTGTCGAACTTTGTTATCACATTCGTGTTTATGGCTTGTTTTTTATTATGCTTCATTTTAGATCTATATATGTTTATGTGGCTATAATATTTATTCCTCTTTCATTCAGCTTCCTAATTGGTTAATTAACACATGCTTAATAACTCAACCATTGTCGTGTAAAAAATCTTTTCAGATCACCCACATTTATTGGGATTTGGAATCTCAAGATATTTTTAATTGTTACCTCCATGCATTATACTTTGAATGTGAAGTGTTGGTTCCATGTTGGAGCTAAGATTGAAAAATTTTGGGAATTATTAAGACCAAACAAACCTTACCACATGTTTCCTTTTTATTGGTCCACCTATGTTGACGGGCGAAATTGACCATCCATCAACTGGGAGAGTGGAACCGATCCGAGGTTGTCTAATAACCCAAGCCATTTGGGATGAACCACCCTGACGGGTTTAGCGGCTCCGTTAGCCGATCTAAGGTCCTAAGAAAAAAAAAAAAAAAGCTACTCTAAACTAACTAATCTAACTAAAAATAACTATTAAAACAAACTAACTAATCTAACTAAAAATAACTATTAAAACAAACTAAACTAATCTAACTATTCTATATATACAATCTACTATCTAATACTATATTAACTCTAACTAATTAAATATCTAACTACTAACGGAAATATAACTTATTCACAAAATGTACAATATCTACAATTTACAGATTTGAATAAAACCTGAAAAACTCATTTGCATTCTGCCCTAAGACACAGAGAGATATTTTTTGTTGATTTTATAATTTTATGAACAGAAATAAAACAAAAACTACTAAACTAAACAACTAATATACTAACTTTAACTACAAATCTAACTAAACATATATCTAACTAAACTACTTATATTATACTAACAAATTAACCAAACAAATAAATAACAAACTGACCTGGAGAAACGCTCCAGGTTTGTCCTGTATGAGATGATTGTCTCAGCTGATCGGAGGGAGGAAACCCGCACTGAATTATCTAGAAGCTTGCCGTAAACAATAAGCTGTAGTGCTCTTCAAATATGATTACAAGACATAAAAATTACAACAATCTCATGATTTATAAATCTTCACAGTTAAATAAATCTGTATTCAAAGACTTATACAAAAATGATTCAATTGATGAAGAAGAGAAATATGTCATCCATTAACTGAACAAAGTAATTGCTGTATTTTTAAGTAATGAAAGAAATCAGATATGGATAACACTTTAATCAAATCACATCATCCTGCAATAGATTATGATAGCTAAAGTAGTCTATAATCAACTGCAAATTGACATGCATAAACTTGAAACAAAAGATTGATATTATGAAAGCGAAAGTTGTAGCAAAACATCAACTCTTGTCTCAGTTTGTATTAGAACATAGCCTGGTTCTCCCACAAGTGAGGATGATCCTTATTACAAAAAATAATAAGTATTTAAAGACCTTCTACAGGGTAAAACATACCTCTAGAGGCTATCAAAACTGTTTACATAAATCTGGGAAAATATCCCAAGTCTGACTAAACTAGGAACCTAAAATGAAAACTAAATCACACAAATATCTCCTAGACTATCCAGCATGCCCAATGAAATTCGAATGTACCTAAAAGAGGTAAAAAAAGGGCAAGTTAGGAGGATATTTTGCTAATGAAATAAATAAAAATCTATTTCTAAAGACTAGCTACATAATTCTGTAGCTGGTCTAAATCAGACACAGAATCATATTAAAATCAATTTGAATCTTAGAAAATATATTCAAACTATCAAAAGATATTTGATTACTAAAAGCCTTATTCAAATCGACACTTGTATGCAAATTAATCAAACTAAATGAAATTGATAACAGAGATAAATGTGCTTTGTTTAATTTGTTATCACTAATTCGGGTATACAACATTGTTTTGGATAACTGAATAGTAATGAAATTATTTTTATAACCAATTGAAATCAACAGGAATAGATGCTTCAGCTATCCGCAGATCACTTCGAATCCAAACCAAATCAACAAAATCATTTTCTCAAACTGATATAACTGTATTAAATATAAACGATCATGCTAATCACTTACAAATCAAATCAAAATAGGAACGAATCAAAATGGTTTAAGGCTGACAAATCGTTATAGATTAACATTGTTTCCATGATTTTTGCAAATAGATCTTCAACACAGGTCGAATGTAATCCAAATCTAAGCGAAAACAAACCCCAATTCATTATATTAATCCAAGCAATTCATAAAACGAATTTGATATTGAAAACACATATCTAGGAGGATTGATCAAGGGTTCAAGAGTGTGAGAGGTTGGACGGGTGAGAAGGGTTCTGAGGCACAGGCCTGGAGAATTCATAGAAATTTCACCAAATGCACATGGACCCAAAACGCATGTTCCAACCACTGAAAATTGACCTGTAAAACAAGAGATAGATCTTTATAGTAACTCACTTTCTGAGGAAACCACCCACAATGAAGGTAAAGGGGATAAAAATGGTACTGGGTTTTTAATGGTTTGATCTAATTCAAAACCGTTTTCCCAGAATCGCTCACGCAAAAACGTGGCTCTGGGGGCAATTACAGGGGCAGTCTTAAGCAGTCTTCTCTGGAAAAAATGAAACCAAAACCGACTCTGAACACCATGGGGGTTCAATTCACCCTTTAGGAGCTAGGAAATAACATACAGTGGACAGGGGTTTGGGTAGGGTTTGGACAAGGTATACGCAGGACTCAAAACTTAGAGATTTGCCCAAAAATCAACAGAGGTAACCTGGTAAGGAGGCAGACATTAATGCCAAAGTGTGCAAGGGTAGTGGAGTTATTTCGGCCCATGCAGAACAGTCATTACTCTTAGTACAACCGCCGGTGCTTACAACTATTCAACCCATTATGCATATGTGTTACAAACTATGCCATTTCAATCAACCAATGGATATATGGTATGTGGACCAAACGTTTGCGCGAGCAAAGTTTTACCATAGTTTTAAAATCAAAGCAAAAAATCGAAATCATACCAAGGGTTTGACCATATGAACTATGTGTTGCATAAAACGATTTATACCAAGGGTTTTGCCACAACACAAATGTGTTTTTGTGAAAACAATGTGCCAAGTGAATCAATCAAGAACATATAAATCCAAATCACCAATGCATCATAAACTCAATCAAATGAATATCCACACAGTCTTGTAAACGCAGTCTCATTAACAAATAAGAACATCAAAAGCATAATGATCTTAGAATCTTGTCAATTGTGTAACGATAAATAAATTGGAAAATACAATGAGCATATAAACAAGAGCGATCATAACAATCTAATGATGTTTTTAATATGACTTCAAAAACCAACGTTTTCACGCTTGCAGTCGTGAAAATGAGAACCAAGGTAAGTGTGCAAATGCATAAAAAACAATGGTGTGGTTTTATTGGAAAGATTGCGATGAAATCAAAGTTTGCAAAACACTGGTGTAGGCAGCTTATAAGGATAGTAGAAAAAAGAAAATTGGCTGCCAACAATGGCGACACACTGGTAGAAGAAATTATCTCTGCCAAAAGAACAAATTCAGATTAGGACAGCAAAGATAATTCCATCTCAAAAACAACAACCAGAAAATCGTATAAACATCATTATTAACCAACTATTACAGCAGTGTTTTAAAAGATGAAAATAGATAACAGTCTTAAGACCAGCGAGTCACGATATTAAAGATAAAATCTCCAATACTGTTGACAGAGCCACTGCTGCCAGCAGGCGTCCATAGCCTCGACAGGGTTGTCATTTAACCCACTCTGACATCCGTATCCTACCAAGAAGTTCCAGATCAGAATAAAGGACATTAAGAGGTTTCTTATTTGCAAATTTTCATATACCCGACATTGCTTCGCTGCCAGTGGGCCTGTTCAGTACCCTGGCGAAGTTGTCTTAGCATCATGCATGCATTTACCCACTGCCAGCAGACCTGTTTAGCATCCCGATGGGTTTACAAGCACTTCCCACAGCTCTATTAATAATTTATTTTGTTTTTTCTTCTTCAAAGATATATAGTTGAGCGGGGTGACGCTAAAAATCATGATATTTTAACATATTTTTTCATACCTCAGCAGAATTTTTTTTTTAGAACTGTCCTTTATTAAGATCCAGAGATGGTTTATTTACAGAACCAACTTTATAAGGTAGGGAGACATCTTCTGAGTCATTGCTTTAAAGAACAGGGACAGCGTAAGAAGATAATAGATGATCATGACAAGCTTTACTCATAGATCGAAATCAGTTAACTTCTTTCAAACAACAATCTTTTCCAACACAAATGTAAATTTCAGAAGTATATTGATGTTTAGACAAATTTTCAACAGTCATTTCAGAGGAAGGATTT
Organism: Picea mariana; assembly: GCA_032191745.1. NCBI lineage: Eukaryota > Viridiplantae > Streptophyta > Pinopsida > Pinales > Pinaceae > Picea > Picea mariana. Next base: position 348,460 of record JASDQU010099924.1, read on the forward strand.
TCTGTTTTCCTTGTCTGAACAGTTCAAAAATTCAGGTATGTGTATTTCAACAGCAAAAAACTAGTAAGCATAAGGGAGAAATCAAAACACACCAGCGAAAAAAAAATTGGAAAGCAAAGAAATCCAAATAACAAAAACAAAAAACAAATATGCACAGAAGGTGCATCTGAAAACTTCATGCAACAAATCCCTTGGGAACTAAAAAGTAGAAAAATCTTATTTGATGGGAAAGCAGTCCTACTCATGGTACCTTGGGTCAGGGTTGATTCAGATTCATTTATCTCTTTACTTTCCATTTAATATTTTCATGATGATATTGCATTTTTGAAAATAAATGTTCAACTAAAAGCAAAGAGAAAAAGGATCAAGGGGACTTCCTTGACAATAGTCGTATTATGGTTCTTGTGGTGTGCCCACTTGTGTTCATGACTGCATTATTACAAAGAGAAATAGTGAGAAATCAAACTAAAAGAAAACCTATTCCTAAACCTACCCTAACTATTGAACACATCAGGATACTATGTGAAGTCATGCTTCCAATGTAGCCATCGGAGTAACTCTAATCCTGCAATGAAAACAAGATCAAGCATTATTAATAAGAATGGTAATATATCAACAAATGACAGAAACATATCATAATTACCTTCAAAATCATCATCTTAAAACGAAGTAAGCATGATCTTACCATTTCCTTGGATATTCTTGTTGTATGAATCCTCCAGCCATTGCGCAATCTTGTCGTGATAAGGGTCATAATGGCATGGGTGAGTGTAAGTAGTTTTGAAAAACTCGTCAGGATTATGAGGAAATGGAATAACCATCAGCCAAGGCTGAAATGCCCCATCCTCCTGACAGCTCTTTAAGTACTCATTAATTTATTCACATGGAGGATCTAAAAATATGTCACGCCTACTTCCAAGATTCTTAGGTAGAAATAAAGCAAGCGCAACTTTGTCTTCATTATTAAATTTCTTTATATATGAATATTCAAGCCATCCTAAGATCCTATCACAAAAATGAGGATGCAAACCATGACTTTGATGAAAAGAATATATCAATGGGCAACTCATCATAGGAGGATTCATGCAATCAATTGGATCATTGGTTTGAATGTTTCCTTCAATGCGATTGATCATTTCAAAATGTGAAGCGTCAACATTAAGATTCGAGCTAAGAAAAGAACGAGTATGAAACTTAGAATTTTTTATCTCCATAAAACATAATGCATTGTCCTTTTCAACAATAAACTGTGTAAAATCATCTCGCAACATGTCCTTTTTCCATGTGAGTGATGAAAGTGAACAAGCGTCAAATCCAAGTTTATCAATGTTGGGTTTGGAACTGACTTCACTAAAATTTAACATATCGAAAGGATATGATTGTGGTGGAAAAGAGTAGGATGTTGTAGGTAAGATGTCAAGTCCACCAGAATCTAGGAATAGATCAGGATATAAAAAATAAAAGGAATCAGAAATAAGCAGATAAAAAGAATCTCTTGAACTATGATACTCAACTATGATATTCTCAAAACAATTTTCTTCACTTTCTTTAAAACTCTTACTCTGTTTTGATGATGAATTTCTTAACATAATATGATCATCTAGATTTGCTTTTTGTGTGATAGATAATTCAAAATTTATGTGACAAGCATCTAGTCTTTCCTGTGAACAAAGTGCATTTTGAGAATGAAGGTTTAAAGTTTCTTCTTCTAGTTGCATGACTTCTTCTCTAATAAGTTTCATAGGAGTACTAGAACATTCAAGAAGATTTTCGTTGCTTAATTGTTCTTCAATGACTGATTTTAAATGTTGATTAGAGCATGAGTTACAAGAATGAGGGTATTCACCTTGAGCCAGAAACGAATCATCTTCCATACTAGTCTTACACTGAAAATACAATGATTCAAAGGAAAAACCAATTTGGTTGTCAATAAGAGCCTGATCAATATATTCTACCTCCCTAGCTTGTTCAGCATTATCGGAAGAATTTTTCTCTCCTTGCGAAGAAGATTGTTCTTGCAGTTGAGTGATAGGATTTGCAATTGGTTCTTCATTCGTGATTGAACATGACTGGATGGAAGGAAGGGAATCATTATAGAAGAGATTTAATGCCAATGACATGTCATCGAGATTAAATTTACAGAGGATATGATAGACTCTTGTGAAATTTTTTTATGAAGATGGATCGTCGTTGATTAGCGAAGTATGAAATTCTTCACATAATTGATCAAAATCATAAATCTCAAAAGTATCTAGAAACTCATCTACAAATTGAAACCAATAAAAAATGTGACATGCTGGAAAGGATTCAAACCAATGTCTGATCCGACCTCTAAAAGTAAAAGCAAAAAGTCTGCATAAAACTCCTAAATCTAAGATGTCATGTTTGATGCACTTGCACCAAAACTTGTTAAGGTGGTCTTTAGCAGATGTATTGCCTTCACCATCAAAGGTGAGTTTGGACAAGTGAGAGACTGTCTCGTTGGGAACATCGGGTAATGAGGAGTTGAAAGCATGTTCCAACACAATGATTTGAGAATCCATGGGGGAAATTGAATACATTTAAAATAAACGCTCCTACAAGGCCAGCTTGTCAGTCGACCCTCCTTCTAGTGCCATTTGTTGACGGGCGAAATTGATCGTCCGTCAACTGGGAGAGTGGAACCGGTCCGGGGTTGTCTAATAACCCAAGCCGTTTGGGATGAACCACCCTGATGGTTTTAGCGGCTCCGTTAGCCGATCTAAGGTCCTAAGAAAACAAAAAAAGAAAACTACTCTAAACTAACTAATCTAACTAAAAATAACTGTTAAAACAAACTAACTAATCTAACTAAAAATAACTATTACAACAAACTAAACTAATCTAACTATTCTATATATACAATCTACTATCTAATATTATATTAACTCTAACTAATTAAATATCTAACTACTAACGGAAATATAACTTATGCACAAAATGTACAATATCTACAATTTACAGATTTGAATAAAACCTGAAAAACTCATTTGCATTCTGCCCTAAGACACAGAGAGATATTTTTTGTTGATTTTATAATTTTATGAACAGAAATAAAACAAAAACTAACTAAACTAAACAACTAATATACTAACTTTAACTACAAATCTAACTAAACATATATCTAACTAAACTACTTATATTTTACTAACAAATTAACCAAACAAATAAATAACAAACTGACCTCGAGAAACGCTCCAGGTTTGTCCTGTATGAGATGATTGTCTCAGCTGATCGGAGGGAGGAAACCCACACCGAATTATCCAGAAGCTTGTCGTATACAATAAGCTGCAGCGCTCTTCAAATATGATTACAGGACAAACAAGACATAAAAATTACAACAATCTCATGATTTATAAATCTTCACAGTTAGATAAATCTGTATGCAAAGACTTATACAAAAATGATTCAATTGATGAAGAAGAGAAATCTGTCATCCATTAACTGAACAAAGTAATTGTTGTATTTTTAAGTAATGAAAGAAATCAGATATGGATAACACTTTAATCAAATCACATCATCCTGCAATAGATTATGATAGCTAAAGTAGTCTATAATCAACTGCAAATTGACATGCATAAACTTGAAACAAAAGATTGATATTATGAAAGAAAAAGTTGTAGCAAAACATCAACCCTTGTCTCAGTTTGTATTAGAAATCCATAGCCTATTTCTCCCACAAGTGAGGATGATCCTTATTACAAAAAATAATAAGTATTTAAAGACCTTCTACAGGGTAAAACATCCCTCTCGAGGTTATCAAAACTGTGTACATAAATCTGGGAAAATATCCCAAGTCTGACTAAACTAGGAACCTAAAATGAAAACTAAATCACACAAATATCTCCTAGACTGTCCAGCATGCCCAATGCAATTCGAATGTACCTGAAAGAGGTCAAAAAAGGGCAAGTTAGGAGGATATTTTGCTAATGAAATCAATAAAAATCTATTTCTAAAGACTAGCTACAGAATTTTGTAGTTGGTCTAAATCAGACACAGAATCATATTAAAATCAATTTGAATCTTAGAAAATATATTCAAACTATCAAAAGATATTTGATTACTAAAAGCCTTATTCAAATCGACACTTGTATGCAAATTAATCAAACTAAATGAAATTGATAACAGAGATAAATATGCTCTGTTTAATTTGTTATCACTAATTTGGGTATACAACATTGTTTTGGATAACTGAACAGTAATGAAATCATTTTTATAACCAATTGAAATCAACAGGAATAGATGCTTCAACTATCCACAGATCACTTCGAATCCAAACCAAATCAACAAAATCGTTTTCTCAAACTGATATAACTGTATTAAATATAAACGATCATGCTAATCACTTGCAAATCAAATCAAAATAGGAACGAATCAAAATGGTATGAGGCTGGCAAATCATTATAGATTAACACTGTTTCCATGATTTTTGCAAATAGATCTTCAACACAGGTCGAATGTAATCCAAATCTAAGCGAAAACAAACCCCAATTCATTATATTAATCCAAGCAATTCATAAAACGAATTTGATATTGAAACACATACCTGGGAGGATTGATCAAGGGTTCAAGAGTGTGAGAGGCTGGACAGGTGAGAGGGGTTCTGAGTCACAGGCCTGGAGAATTCATAGACATTTCATCAAATGCACACGGACCCAAAATGCATGTTCCAGCCACTGAAAATTGACCTGTAAAACAAGAGCTAGATCTCTGTAGTAACTCACTTTCTGAGGAAACCACCTGTAATGAAGATAAAGGGGCTAAAAATGGTTCTGGGTTTTTAACGGTTTGATCTAATTCAAAACCGTTTTCCCAGAATCGCTCACGCAAAAATGTGGCTCTGGGGGCAGTTACGGGGGCAGTCTTAAGCAATCTTCTCTGGCAAAAATGAAACCAAAACCGACTCTGAACACCATGGGAGTTCAATTCGCCCTTCAGGAGCCAGGAGAGAACATACAGTGGACAGGGGTTCGGGTAGGGTTTGGACAAGGTATACGCAGGACTCAAAACTCAGATATTTTCCCAAAAATCAACTGAGGTAACCTGGTAAGGAGGCAGACATTAATGCCAAAGTGTGTGAGGGTAGTGGAGTTATTTTGGCCCATGCAAAATAGTCATTACTCTTAGTAAAACCGTCGGCGCTTACAACTATTCAACCCATTAAGCATATGTGTTACAAACTATGCCATTTCAATCAACCAATGGATATATGGTATGTGGACCAAATGTTTACGTGAGCAAAGTTTTACCATAGTTTTAAAATCAAAGCAACAAATCTAAATCATACCAAGGGTTTCACCATATGAACTATGTGTTGCATAAAACGATTTATACCAAGGGTTTTGCCACAACACAAATGTGTTTTTGTGAAAACAATGTGCCAAGTGAATCGATCAAGAACATATAAATCCAAATCACCAATGCATCATAAACTCAATCAAACGAATATCCCCACAGTCTTGTAAACGAAGTCTCATTAACAAATAAGAACATCAAAAGCATAATGATCTTAGAATCTTGTCAATTGTGTAACGATAAATAAATTGGAAATACGATGAGCATATAAACAAGAGCGATCATAACAATCTAATGACGTTTTTAATATGACTTCGAAAACCAGCGTTTTCACGCTTGCAGTTGCGAAAACGAGAACCAAGGTAAGTGTGAAAACGCATATAAAACAATGGTGTGGTTTTATTGGAAATATTGCGATGAAATCAAAGTTTGCAAAACATTGGTGTAGGTAGCTTATAAGGATAGTAGAAAAAAGCAAATTGGCTACCAACAACCTATCAATATATGATTGGTCTATGTGTCAACATTGTACCTTTTTTACATGTTTTCCTTTAACTTCAACAAACCATATATTTTACATACGTTGTTTGTTTGACCTCGTTCAAATTGTGTTGGAAATATATTGATGAGGTCTTCAACAAGTAAACAGTTTTAGTAGAATTTGATTTCATTTGATTGGATTGGTTGTAGGGATCCACCTAGAGAAATACTCCCCACTAAGAAGCTTTTGGACCACCAAAACTATGATTTCATTCAGAAAGTAAATGAGGGCATAGCTCCCTCACTTTGTTGGTTTCCATCCATCATGCTTTACTTATATGCATTACTTTTAGACCCACATGAATATATCCCACATCTCCTCTTCATGAATCCCTCACCCTCATGTCAAGAATAACATATTCCCATAACTCATCAAGATATTCATAAGTAAAATCATCAACAGAAGGAACTTTAACATTATCACCTTGATCCATGATCATAAGAGGTTCATATAGTTTCAATTTTTCAACATTAACCATGGAATACATATGCATATATGGAGGTAACTCTAACTAGAAATCATTTTCACCAATCTTTTCCAAAATTTTGAATTGACCATACCTAATTGGATTGAGATTTTTACCTTCACCTTTAAGGTGTTCCTTGCTAATGTATAGTCAAAATGATCATCGACTTGGAAGTGATGATCAACCCAATGCTTGTCATTCCTAGCCTAATACTTGGCTTGGCTCTTTTCCAAATATCCATGCATAGCTTGATGAACCAATTGGATCTTTTGGATGAACTTGTTGGCTTTGTACGCATCATTACATCCATCCATCATTGAATCTTCCCAAAAATTGAAGTCCAAAGGAGAATTAGGAATATCCAAAACATGTCTCGAAAGGAGACCTCTGTGTAGAAGAATGTATGGCATAGTTATAGGCATGTTATACATAATATCATTTTTCATCCCAAATATTAAGATTTTTTCTACAATATCCTCAGAGTAAGTGTATAATTGTCTTGATGACCACTTACATTTGTCCATCGACTTGTGGATGAAAATAAATTCTATCCTTAAGCTTAATGTCCATTAACCCCCACAAAGTTGACCAAAATTGTAATGTCCCTAGTCCCCAAGAAGGTCCATGCCACACAAAAAAAAATTCCTCTAATACCATTTATTAGAAAAATACCCTACATATGAACACAATTATGCAGTCCTAACAATATATATACAACAGTGATAACATAACAGATTTAACATAATTATTCATATAGTAAACATCAAAAACACATAAAATACACTTATCTTTTAATCAAATAACCGATTGGTTTTATACCTCAGATGCTCCTCTAGTCGTAGACTACATTTCTCATAATATTTCATCATTGAGTCACCCCCAAGTTGGGGATATGACACCACCAGTGAAAAGGATACCTAAGACAAACTAAGGTCTACCATATGATGCAATAAAGAACATGCTTGGGTTCCAACTCTAGCAACATTTCCCAAATCACATATTCTCATTTAGCACAACATGTTCCACCCCAAGAAGTGTACCCATTATCTACTCAACAATCCTTCGGTTGTCCCACTTCCCTTCCAAGTCTTCAACAAAAAGCTAGCCAAGAATTCTCATAGCTCTATGGCACCTGGAACACAAGGTTGCTCGGGGATTTTAGCACCACTATCCCACCACACAAGGAAACATAATCCTATCAATTCTCTCAACCAAATAGAATTCTCCATAGGCCTAACAACCTACTTCTTTAGCCCAAACCACCAAGGATTTACTGGGTAACAATAAGCTTCCCCTTACAATCTCCATCCGAGGTACAGATGATGGATTCCAAATGATTGATTAAATGATGGAATTCCACTAATTCCCAACATTATATTTGCATGTTCCTAGCTTGACACTTGTCACTCTAGGAATTTCCTTTGACTCCACTTGGTGATTCACTCCCAACCTTTAGGAACTTAGGATAAAATTACATCACCTGATTTTGGAATTTAGGAACAATATTATTTTATTCCATGGATTAAGCCCCCTTGACTTAGCCCCATTTCCCTCTCGTGGTGTCCTAGCCCTCGATACTCTTTCGTACGACTTGTTCTGCAGTAGTGATGTATTTTATTAATAAATATGAGTGTGATTACATATTAAATTGGTTAAACATCCTGACTCACTAGCATATAAAACATATGTACATTTACAATTAGGGTTCATCCTAGGGATATCACATTCTCGTGCTCCTTATTTATGCATCGTCCTTAGTGCATTATATACACATGTACAAAAAAAATTATTCAAAAAGATCCAAAAAGATGTGATTACTTCTCCCACATGGCATCTGCGTGTTCCCACGTTGCATCTTCGAGATCGTAACAGGTCCACTGGACCTTTATCATCCCTATTTCTTGATTCCAAAGCAGCTAGACTTTCATGTCTAGTATGCTTATCAGTTGAACTCGAAAGTTTCCTTCTGACTCCACCTTAATCACATTCCAATCAATTACATGATAACATTAGGCACATACTTTTTAAGCAAAGACACATGAAAACATTATGTATGCACATGGATACGTGTAGTGCAAGCATGTATGCAACAGGACCAATCCTTTCTAGGATCTCAAATGGTCCACAATATCTTGTTGCCAGTTTTGGGAAGCTTCCCAATTTAAGAGAACTCTTCGTATCTTTCACTTTTAAGAATACATACTCTCCTGCTTTAAATTATTTGTGCATTCATCCTTTTTCTACATAAATATTCTTCCTTTTCTGATCAACCTTTAAATTATACTTTAATTTCACCATCTTTTCTTCCATTTATCTGAGCAACTCTAGCCCAACCACTACTCTGTCTACAACTCTAGCCAAACCACTACTAAATGTAAAAAATGTTCTCATTTTGATAGTTTATCCATAATATACAATCTCATCATATCCGCAATCACCTGATTGACCTTATTTATTTGTCCATTTGATTATGGGTGGTATGATGTGCTAAAATTCAAGTTTGTCTCAAAACCCTTAAATAATCCCCTCCAGAAATTTGATGTAAACTTGGGATCTATGTCAGAAGAAATTGCCTTAGGCACACTATGTAGCTTGACAATTTCTCTCATGTAAATATCTGCAATGTTAGCTACCTTTTGAGTTAATTTCACTGAAATAAAATGAGTATATTTCATTATCTTATCCACCACCACCATGATGGAATCATGTTGCTTCACTATTCTGGGAAGATTGGTAATTAAATCAATTGTCACAACTTCTCATTTCCATTTAGGAATGGGAAATGGTTGTAGCAATCCAGTTGGATGTTGGTGCTCATCCTTGACCTTCTGTCATTCTAGACATATGGCTATATAATCAGCCACCTCCTTCTCCATACCTAGCCAAAAATTTTGGTTCTTGGCAGCTGCAATTGTTTTTTGGTAATTTGGGTGCCTAGCATAAGGCACATTATGCATTTCTCTCAGTGCCATATTTTTCAACTCATGAGATTTAGACAGAAATACTTTGCCCCTGTACATGAGGATTACATCCTCTCTTAGCTCATAATCTTTAATTTCCTGTTGATAATCACCTTGTTATAATTTTTCTATTGTTTGCATATAATGTTGATTTGATTTTGCAACTTCCAAAATTATGTCTTTCAAATCATATTTTTACATGAAAATGGTTTTAGCATGCATATCGTACACCCTCCTGTTGAGTGCATCATCCACCTTATTATCCTTTTTCTTTGATATGATTTATATCTAAGTCATACTCACTAAGGGATTATATCCATCTGATTTTTTTGGCATTCAAATTTGGTTGTCCAAACAAACATTTCATACCACTATGTTATGTCCTCAACTCAATTGTTTTTCCCATAATATATTGCCTCCACATATTTAAGGAACGAACTATGGCTGCCAATTATAAATCATGAGTTTCATAGTGTCTCTCATGTTCTTTCAACTTCCTTGACTCATAGAAAATAACATGTCCATTTTGGGTAAGGACTCCACCAAGCCATTCATTACATACATCAATGCACACAATGAAATATTCATTAGGATCAACAATATTCAATATCGGTGAACTTGTCAATAAATTCTTCAAGTGTTGAAATATTTCTTCACATTCAAAGGTCCACTCGAACTTCACACCCTTCTTTTGTAAAGAAGTGATTGGATGTGGAATCACTTGAAAAGCCTTCAATAAATCTTCTATAATAAACTGCAAGTCCCATGAACAATATCACCTTTGAGACATTCTTTGGTTTTTGGCCTTTCTTCAATGGATTTTATCTTCTCAAGATCCACTACTATCCCTTCCTCCAAAATAATATGGTACAAATAATATATCTGCAATGAAAAAATGAGCACTTGCTCAAATTTGCATATAGTCGATGTTCCCTTAATACTTGTAGCACTATCCTCAATTGTTTCTCATGCTCTTGTTCATACTTAGAGTAGATATGCATGTCATCCAAAAAGGCAATGAAAAACTTGTCCAAGTAATTTCTGAAATTCAATGCATCAAACACATGAGGACATTTGAAAATCCAAATGGAACCATTGTAACCTCATAATGGTCATACCTTGTCCTGAATGTTGTCTTGTTGATATATTCTTTGTTAATTCTCACCTGATGGTAACATGACATGAGATCAATCTTTGAAAATATCTTTGAATCTTTTAGTTGATAAAAAAGATCATATATCCTTGGCAAAGGATACTTGTTCATCACAGTCACCTTATTCAGCTGCCTAAAATCAATGTATCCTCAAGTTTCCATCCTTATTTTTCACAAATTACACTAGGGCACCCCAAGGTGATACAGTTGGGTGTATATACCTCGTCTTCAAATTCTCTTTAAGTTACATTTACAATTCCTTCAACTCTAGTGCACTCATCCTATAAGGAGTCTTGGACATTGGGGAAGCTCCAGACATCAGATTAATGGAGAAATATATATATTTATTTGGTGTAAACCTCGATATCTCTTTAAATACATCATCAAATTATTTCAATACCGGATGATATTCAATACTTGGCACTTTATCCTTAATTTCCTCTTCCAAATGAGTTGCATAAATTTGGCATCCTTTTCTAAAGATTCTTTTTAGTTACAAGGCTGAAGTTTCTCTGATAGATACTACCTTTGGAATACCTTGAATTGGTCTCAAGTTACCTTCCTCATCCAAACAAGTGAAAGCCTTGTTATAAAAATATAGGATATCATGATGTTTGTCCAACCAATCCATACCAATTAGGAAATCATATGAACCCAAAGGTATGATGTTCAAATCTACCTTTGTATTCAGTCCATTCATGTCCATTGGACAATCCTTAACCAGCTCATTGATTCTTCCTTTATCTCTTATATCAAAATAAACTAGCCAATATTTCCCATGCTTTCTTCTTTGCAAGTGAAATATTTCAACAATATTAGGATCTATGTAACTATGACTAGTTCCTGAATCAATTAAAATAGTTATATGTTGATCATTGATCTTACCTTCCACTTCAATCACATGAGACTAGAATATTAGCTTGCTTGTTTTCTAAGGCTTCATAGATCCTTGGCATGTTTCTTCCCATGTCCTCAACTATATCATCCTATTTTAAATTGTGAACAATCTTCACTCTTTCACCTCTATGAGGAAAATCTCTATACATTTGATCTCCCTCACAACCCAAAAATTTAATAGATTACTTCCTTGTCCTTTTTCCCAATGTTTCTAACATTTTGGTTTCATTTTGAGTTGGTTGTCCCTAAGAATTATTTCTGAAGGATGATGACTTGTACCCCTTCTTTATTTTCTCCATATTTCCTTTCTTCTTGTCTTCCCAAACCTTTTGGAAAGTTGGTCTTCCTCTATGTTTATCATAAAGGAACTTGGCTCTCCTTATTTATTCCTCCAATGTCTCGGGATCATCATATTGTATTTTATCACTAAATATTGAAGGTATCCCACTCAGTAACCTTCGAATCTTTACCTCCTCATTGTTGATGACATCAACATACCTCAACAACTCTAAAAATCTTCTCTCATACTCATCCATGGTCATGCTCCCAAGATTGAGTTCAAGTAACTCCTTCATCTTCCTATCATAATAATGTTTGGACAAGTATTTATTTTGAAAATACTTTTTGAACTGCCTCCAAATGATCCTCTTATCATCAATGTGCTTTACTTGGACTAGCTAGTCCCACCACATTGATGATTTTCCCTTCATCTGGTAAATTTCAATTCTACCTTATCCTTGTGAGGAATAATTATGCAATTAGAAATACTTCCTCATCCCCAACAACCAAGACTATGCATCCTCATATTTCATGTTCTCACCATCAAAGGTAGGAGGTTTTATTTTCCTCATCTCCCCTTGTAGTTCATCCACTCTAGAACTCCTCTTAAGCTTTCTGACAGGAGATAAAATTGAAATAGTGTATGCTCTTATAACTGAGTGTCATAGTGAGTGATGATTATTTCTGCCAACACTTTTGGATTCTTCCTTTTTGGCATGAGATCTATGATCCTTTGACTTGCTTGAATCTATCTCCTTATCGACTTTCTTCTCTATCCTATCCAAACTCTACAACAGCGTGATGTTGAAGCCATTTTATTGCTCCTAAGATTTCAAAAGCCTCTCATTATCAGATTTATAGCTTAGAAAATCTATTTGCAGAATCCTTATGGTCTCTACCAAATTTATGCTCCCATCTTTTCCTTCTTCGTGCCCTTTTGATTTTGTGGCTACATTACCCATACTGACATACAATCCCCTGACTTGATAGTCATGGTTGTAAGTTCTTTGTGCATCTTCCATGTCTATGGTATCTTTGTTGATTATGAAATGTTCTATTTGTGCCCTTAATTCTGCAAAATGTGCAAGAAATAAGATTTTTTAGACAAAATAATTCAACAAATCTATAAAATTATGCATAATTCTTCCTTTTAGGTGCACCAAAATTCTTTTTTCTTTTTTTGATTTCTTGTTAATTTCAATACTGAATTCACATTTTTGGATGCATGTGTGGATTCTTCTATCCAAGATCTTTCAAATGACTATTTTCTTGTCCCATTCTGAGTTCTGAGCAACAAGTTATAGTCCTCTGAACAATGCCCATTTACTCCTTTTTGGTACCAAATGTTGCAGGTGTCTTATCCCTCCTCATGCACACTTTTAAGTACCCATATTCCCAATATAACTCCATGTATGTATTCTATCATTCATGATATTTCCATAGAATACTCTCGTGCCTCAAATTAACTTCTGAGCAGGGAGTTATTCCCTCTAGAAGTGAATTAGTACTGAAATTTTACCTTGCATTGTTTCCATTGTAACTTTCCCATATGATCTATCTTTTATGATCAAAATTGCTTGTTGGAAAGATACCCTAAAGATATTTTATTTAAGATGCAAACACTATATTTTGTGCATATGATACTTATAGTCTCAAAAACTAGGACGTCCATGTCACCACCGCCACATCATTGCCACGCGGACTCCATGTCACTTCTGACGTCATGTACAGAAAATTTCCCAATTTTCCGAGAATTCCAAAATTTCCCAAATTTCTCAAAATGCATGGTTTTCAAATTTTTGCATAGGCCTCCATGAAAGCTCTAAAATCAAGCTTCCTATGGCCAATTTTGGCCCTATACATGTTGACATACTTTTCAATTACTTCCTAATTAACTCAGTGAGCAAATGAAGAGTTGTACATTTAATTATCAATATGAGGTCATATCTTACTTATGAACTTTCATGCACTGTATATGAAAGAGTAGTGTTGTTTTCTCTAAAGAGTTGTAGTACTTTTAATGTCACAAATCAAGGATTTAAGATACTTAATTAAGTTACCAAACTATACTATATCTTGAGTTGTAGAAAAGTAAATATCACACTGGCAGGAAATGAAAGTCACACTTGCGGAATTTAAATCACACTTGCGGAAAGTAAATCATACTTGTTGAAATTAAATCACACTTGCAGAAAGTAAAGCACACTTGCGGAAAGTAAATCACGCTTGTAGAAATTAAATCGCAGTTATAGAAATTAAATCACACTTGTGGAAAGTAAAAATATGTTATGATCGCCCCCGGGGGGGCAGCTCAATTGGCAAGTGCCGTGAAAATGAANAATTCCCCCCGACTTACCTTGTGTGCCACGTAAGGGGCATCGTGGGCACACCTGGAGGTTATAGTGGTAGCGGTTGGATCACACGGCCACGTGTAACGCGAGCACGTGCCCAACTAGTTGCTGATTCCTCCAGACACAAAAGAAAAAAAAAAAAAAATTATGATCTATTGGTAACTTGCTCAAGTATAATAATGATCATGTTTTGTTGTAACAATTTTGTGTTCATGTAACTTTTAAACAGGTGAAGTAAAGAAATGAATACATATTGTTAAGAAAAATGGAAACTAATCAATGGCTCATACACATACTACACAAATTTATGTTGGAAACCCTTAACCGAGAGAAAGCCAGCCTTCCTTGGTGTCGCACTTCTCAACTCTTCATTGTATTAATTTCACGATTCACAATACAATATATACATAATATTTTAGGTATTTTTCAGGTACAAAACCTTAATCCCTTAATCTAGGATTAATTTAGAAAATGGATAAAAATAGCGAAAAACACTAAAATAACAAAAACTACCTAAAACAAATTCGTGGCACTACCCCAAACGCTCTGTGTAACCAAGGGGGGCCAATCCTACCCCCCCGGGACCCCCATAGGAAATTTCCTAGAACACATGACAAAAAGAA
>JASDQU010099924.1:363089-396361 GCA_032191745.1 Picea mariana
CCCGGCCTCCCACACACATGCAAAGAATATAACACATGTCCAACAGTTCACACATTCAACAATTATTCAATATAATATCAATCCCAAATTGTTGAAAACTAAATCTATCACAAGTTAGAAAGCAAACAAAATAAAGTGAAGTTGTGAGCAGAGTTGCAGCAACGTGATTTGTAGCAACGGAGTTGCATCATGAAATAAATCACAACAATCGTGAGTTGCAACAACAAAGCTTCAACAAAAAATAAATTGCAGCGACTTGATTTGTAGTACCAAGAGTTGTAGTAGCGTCTGCAATTATTAGCTTATATAAATTGAATCAATGTTGAATTGCAGTTTGAAATTGTGGAATTCTCAACACTAGGAAATGAAATATTAACCACACATTAATTGAAAGTATTGTTCTACGAAATTTGGAACTGCAACAGACTGAGAAAAAAAAAACTATGAAATCAAACAAACAAGATTGAAATGCTAAATCCTACGCTAATATACAAGAAATACCTGACTAAGGAGGGGGATTTTCCCCCTTATACAAGGAAATAAGATACAAAATAATAATTGAATGATCTCCAACACATAAACACGTGAACATGAGAAGAACAAAAATTATGTTGCAAAAATAGGAAAGTTACAATAATAGCCGAATGGTATTGCTAGAATAATTCTTCCTCCCTGACTCAAGGGAGCTAAGGTGTTTCTATAGTAAAATTGATGTCCAAATTATAACAAAGGGACAGATGAACAACCATGAGAATTGGTTGTTCATCCATTCACATTGAAATTTCCAAATTTTAGTAAGAATCGAACATGTGCTGACTTAGATCAGTTGAACGATAGTTGGTAGAAAATCGATTTATCTTTCTGGTTTTCCACTTTCCTCCTATCGTTTTCCCATGTGAGGATCATTTCCTAACTGTCAGTTGTAGTGTTGACTATTATGATGGTGGAATTTCTACTCGAAATCATAGCAATAGTAGACTTGAAGTCACGACAATGGAGAGTGTTCTTGGAGTTGCAATAGTTGTCTGAAGTCACAGCAACAGAGAGTGCACTTAAAGTTACCATAGTTTGATTGTTCTTGAAATCACAACAATAAAGAGGGGTTATAGCCACTATAAGGAGTTGCAGCTACTATATTACTCCTGCATAGCAGTATTAGTACATGAAAGTAGTGATTTCCTCTAAGAAATATCCAATAATAGAATATAAATGGCTTATGGGAAAATATTTGTACCTTAATGAAAAGTGAGGAAAAATTGGATAAGGAAAGTATCGAAAAGGAAATTATCACTGGAAAGTGGTAGTAAAAAGGGTATTAGATGGGTACTGAAAGTATGTCAATTTAGGGACTTGTCATCTCCCCCAGCCCAAAATTGTTGCATGTCCCCATGCAACCAACAATCACTCAGGGGTAGAGAAATCAAGGTCACCATGGGTATCATTGACACTATAGTCTTCCTCTGTTGTTTTCTCCTTCTTTTCACTGGTGTCATGTTCTGTTGTGACTCCTTTGTTTTCTGTTAATTCCTTCTATGTTTCTATTTGAGTGGCCTCATAAATTAGCAGAAAGTGTGTGGCCTGAACAACTACTTCTCTTGTTTCCTTAACTTTATATTTTTCTTATAATCTGATGAAGGGTTCCCCTGAAACAAGAGGACTTGTTGCAGGGTAACCTAATTTCTCAGGTGCCCTTTGTTCATCAAGCTCATCCTTCAATGTTTTAAAATTGAGTTGTAGCTTTCAGTTATTCATTCTCAACATTCTATTTTTCTTGACCAAAGATACATAAATAAGTAAGGAGTGTGGGATGTTTACCCAGGCTCTGGTAGTAAGATTTCTTTGAGGCTTAGAAGTATCAACTGATTCCTATTGTCCTGGTATGTGTGCCTCTGTTGATTCATATCCATAAGTGTTTCTTGTTGGATCATCAAATTCTTATTCTTTCCATTCTTCCTTGTCTAAATTCTATGAGTGGGCAGGTTGTTCCCCAAGAGTTCCTCTTACTGGTTCTTGTGTAATAGTAAGATCCTCAGGTTCTAATTTTTCCTTCTCTTCTGGATTGGAAATTGTTTCATTAAGAGTGCCTTTTGTTGGTTCAGCAATATCCTTTGGTTCCAATGGAGGATCCTGTTAATTTGTAGAGTTCTCTAGTTCTCGATATTCTTGAGGCTTAGAAAAGTATTCCTGAGGCATTCTCTTTTCTAGTTTCTATGTGTTAGCAAGGACCTCAGCTTGATCTTCCTTTGTTGTTCCTTGTGTGTTTGTAGCTTGTTCTTTAGAAGGGATCCCCATTAGTTCTTATGGCCCAGTAGGAGCTTTAGCTTCTAGTTCCTCTTCATCTGAATATGTTGAAGGGATAGAGGTAATCCCTTCTCCCAGAGTTCCTTGTTTTGGTTCTTGTGTGTCGTCCAAGGCCTTGTGAACTTCCAGGTCGATTCCCTCCACTGGTTCTTGTGTGTCAGTGAAGGGTTTTATCTCTACTATTTATTTTGTTTCTTGTTCCTCTTTATGGGCTTGTTCTTTCAACTTAGCAGTTTTTATCCTTTTACGTTGAGTTGCAGTCGTATGGATGGTTCTTTTTTTCTTTGTAACATGGGGTTTCCTCTTTGTAAACCCTCTGAATCTCTTTGTATGGGGTTTTTTGGTGGTCACTTCAACATCATTGTCATGGTATTCCTTCACCGGAGTTCAAATAGGCTGGCCCCTTTTACTAGTTCTACTTCGGGATGTTTTTGATGGAGGAGTTGTACCAACTTGACTCACTGTACCAGTTTTGGAAGCACAACCATTGCTTGAAGTGGAGCCACTTCATCTTCGGAGAGTATAATAGGTGTTTGAATAATATTGTTCCAAGTGCATCCTTCCTTGTGCAGTGCATGTTCCACCAAGAGATCTATAAGTCCATGGTGTGAGATGATGTCCTTGGGGTTATTTTCCCTTTGGACGAGTGTTGTCATCGTCTATAGTGTTATAAACAAGAAGTGTGGCATATTAGTTAGTTATTTTTTCGGAGATGATCAAGCATTCGGATATGTTGGACATAGACATCTCCATAATGACCTTCGCAGGTGAAATATCAGTGAAAAAAGGTAGTCACGTCTTGCAAGGGGTACCGACATTTGAATCATGTACCCTTGTTCATTAAGGCCTCTCCAGCTTCAAGAAATTTCCTCAGAATTTTAGGTTGCCAGGTTTTTCTTGTGTACCATCTCTCACTTGTCCTTGGTAAACCAACGACTTTTGTCAAGTCTCTTCAATGACTTCTACTTGAGCACCGACTACCATGGATTTTTCGACTCTGAAATTCAAAGAAAACTCCATAGCTACTTCATCTTTATATCCCTATAAGCATTGCACATATTCCATCCAATCGAATTGCTATATAACTTCTCTAATGTTATCGTAGGCCTCAAGCAACAATGCTTTTGTAGGTTCCCTATGTATCAATGATCCCCCCATGGTTCCTTCTTCCTACTAACTCGGATTTCTTGTGTTTGAATTGCAGAAATGATAGTGGTGGATATGGTATTGATAGTGCAAGGTTGCCACATTTGGTAATAATGGTGTAAGGTGGAGGTAAGTGGAATGATAATAGAAATTATGTCATTTAAAACTACTCATTACACATTCTTATTATAACTCATAAATGTCTCATCTTACCTCACGTGGCAGTATGATCATAGTATTGGTGGAGTTGGGTGGTAGAAGATAGACTCACCTCAACGGTCTTAACTAGAATTGTAGCATCATCATTGTTGGTTATGTTGACCAGAAGTGTAGTAATGGTGATGCTGACAAAGTGGAAGTTGCAAGTGGAGTCGTGGCAATGAGAGTTCCAGCGATGGATCTGCAACATTGAGAGCTTCACCAACGGGAGTTGCAACAACTGGTGGTGCAACCTTCATAGTGTAGAAAGGAATCGTAGCATCGTTGGAGCGGACAAAAGTTGTGGGCGTGAAGTGTGAAAATAAAGTAAATTTGCAAGCAGATTTTGGAGCAATGTGAGTTGCAGCAATGGAGCTGCAACAACGAAAATGAAAGGGGAATTGCGTGCAAAATGAATCAGATCTACAAGTGGATTTGCAGCGATAGAAATGAGAGGGGATTTGTGGTGGAGGAAGTTGCAGCAATGAAATTTGTAGCAATAGGGATGGGTGTGGCAAAGGGAGTTGCAGCAACGGGAATAGTTGCGGCAAAGGGAATTGCAAAAATGGGAATAGTTGTGGCAAAGGGGTTTGCAGTAAAAGGAGTTGCAACAATGGGAATATTTGCGCCAAAGGGAATTGTGGCAACAAGAATTGCAACAATCCTTGGTTTCCCCTACATGTCCTGAAAAAAAAGATTATTAGAAAAAAAAATCAAGGATTTATTACAATTTGTTAAGAAGGATCCTAACATAACCATCACGAAACTGTGAAGTGCCCTTTTATTTTTCACCAGCTAGAATGGTTTTCACATTCTTTACTTTTTTTTTTTGAGAAGAAAAGAAATTATTCAGGTGGGATTCGTTATTCCTAAACGATTTCTATATCATTGTCAGGACATCCATTGGCAATCTTCCTCAAGAAAGATTCCTTTGATAAGGATCAATAATATAGGTGAAATCTATGTCCATTATCCATTAGAGGAATTATGTCTTCATCTATGGTACATAGTTTGATGGCCACACTATCATATACTTTATCAATCTCGTATGGACTGAGCCATCTAGTGAGAAATTTTCCTCGGAAGTCCTTGAACCTGAAATCAAATAGTAATGCCTAGTCTCCAAATTTGAACTTCTTTTTCTTGATAAAATTATCACGTCATCCCTTCCTTTGATGTTGTATCGTTCTGGCTCGGTGTGGGACATCCTGTCATAGCTCATCCAACTCATTAATTTGAACAAGTATTTGTTTATGATCCTCTGATAGGTCCAACCCAGGTTGTATTGTTGTCCTAAGTGTCTATATTTTTGTCTCAATGGGAAGTAGTACTCTTTTCCCACATACTAACTCATAAGGTGTGCATTTTGTAGTAGTTATCCATATTGTTCTATAGGCCCATAAAAATTTGAGGAGTCTATCGGCCCAATCCTTGAGGTGTAGTATGAAAGTTTTAGTGATAATTTCCTCAAGGATCCTATTAGTCCCCTCTACTTTTCCATTTTCATGTGGGTGATATGGTGTTATTACTTTGTGCTTTATTTTATAGTTGTCCATCAGATCTCAGACAAGCCTTGATGTGAACTAAGTTCCTCCATCGGTCACTATCTCTCGTGGTATCTCGAACCTTACAAAGATCTCTTCATGGAGAAAATCCACTACTACCTACTCGGTTTCTTCCAGAAGTGTTTTTGCCTCCATCCATTTTGTGACATAATCTGTACAGAAGAGGATGTAGGAGTGTCGACGAGAAGGGGGATTTATTGGTCCAATAAAATCAATGGCCCATTTGTCAAAAGGTTCTAACACCATCTTTGGTTTTAGTGACAATTTGTCTGCTTGTACGGGTCTACCCATGTGTTGACAATTGTCACACCTTGTAACATCCCCACTATAATCCTCAGTTTGATTTATGCATAATGCAGATATGAATGTGGCTATGGCCAAGCAATTTAAAATGTGAATGTATTTTTCTTTTTTTAAATAAATAAAAGTGATACTAGCTGCTAAGAATATGGAAAGAGATGGGGGATGAGTTTTTCCATAAGAAAAGAGAGTGTCTAAGAGGGGTCCAAGGGGGGGAATTAATTATGGGTATTAATTCAACCCATCTTTCCTGAATTTTATTATTAGAGAGGATAACTTCTAATTTATGTTGAGGGTATGAGATCCCAATCATTAAACTCATGTAAGAGGGTGGGTGTGAGAGTCACATCCCAGATTTATTGGTGAGCATGGATCTAAGTACACTCATCTTGGGGAAGTGTGTGAGTCAGGAAAGTAATCCAAGAGGAAAATTCATATGGGCGGTTATAGGAAACTTTTAAACATTGATTTTTGCATGAACAACAAGAAGATAACACAAAAAAGAGGATTGAAGATAGATTAAGAAGGCTGGGAGAATTTCATAGCATGTGGGGAGCATTTTTTGAGTGTTTTGGAGTTGAATATTGAAGATCCAAGTTGTCAGACCTGAAGAGTGAACTCTTGTGTGAGTTGAATTGTAACAATAAGTGTTTGTTGTTGTTGTTGATAGTTTTCCTAGCAATGAGTTCCCAGTAGAGAGATTCCTAGTTACCTATGTCAGAGAGACCCTAATAAATGAATGGTATGCCCAATGGACTAAGAGAAGTGAAGGGGTATATTTCTTGGGTTGGGTAGGTCAAGAGGAAGAGAGATGGAGGAAACTCGGGATAGTTTTAGGAGAATACCAGTGGATTGTGGGATATTGAGCTATGAGTGGACTGTGAGAGACACCCTTTTCTTGTGGATTCATAACCCCGGCTCAGGGGTGACTTGTTATTGATATTTGGAACAACGATTCTATGGTTAGGTGGAACATCCTTCCCAATCAATTGGTTGCACAACTATTTTAAAAACATAAGTGTTTATATGTTTCCCTGCATTAATATATGAGTTTAACTGTTGTGCATTTTACTCTGTGCATGAGAATGAATTATATGCAATTGTGGTGAAATTGATGAGTTGCATTTACCTATTTGGATAGTATGGGAAATTGCATGAGATTTCATGTCATGTAGTTCATAGTTATGCATTTAAATGCATATGTTAATGGTTTTTAGTAGTAATGGTAACGGATTCCGACGCAATGCTTGAATCATCGTGCGCGCAGGGAATAGTTGTCACATGTAGTAAAAATGTTGTTGTGTGCACATGTTGTCTCAATGAGGATGCAACCATCATATGTGTTTAGAATGTTGTAGATGCATTTAATTATTTAGTATCCGCAAAAGGTTAAATCTGTGAGTAAATAGTAGCTGATAAGCTACATGGATTTAGTTAATTGAAAAATTTTCGTATTTATGTGTATTTTTTGCAAGTAATGTTCCTCAGTTAAGTTGGGGGAAGTTGCAAAATGGTATCATAGATTTTTGGTTCAACATTGAACTTGTATGGTCCAAATATTATCTTGAAGTGGTAATTTTTTCATCTCATCATTGACTTGTGTCGAATTTGAGGAAAATGGTAAAATCTAAGTGAAATCCCCAAATTTCTAGGCAATTTCAACTCGAATTGCATTCATAATGGTTGATATGGACGATTCATTTTGACTTCCAAAATCGAATGAATTTGTCTTAAACAAGTGAGTCAAGTGTTTTCACGATGGTCATGATGGTGCACAATGTGCGCATTAAATATTGGCACTACGCGATGCAAAAATTGGTGTTGTGTGCACTATAGATTGGTGCGTGAGATAAAAAGTTGCATGCACTATATATTCATGTGCAACGTAAAATTTGTGCACATTGGATATTGGTGTGTGACATAAAAATTTACGCGCACTAGATATTGTTGTCTGAGATAAAATTTGTGCACATTGTATATTGGTGCACGAGATAAAAAGTTGTGTGCACTGTATATTGGTGCGCAAGATAAAGAGTTGTGCATATTGTATATTGGTGTGCGAGATAAAAAAAAATTGTGCACTGTATATTGGTGCGCAAGACAAAGATTTGTGCACACTGTATATTGGTGCACAAGATAAAGGTTGTGTGCACTGCGTATTGGTGCGTGACGTAAAAAAATGTGTGCATTGGATATTGGTGTGTGGCCTAAAAGTTGTGTGCATTGGATATTGGTGTGTGAGATAAAAAGTTGCACACACTGTATATTGGTGTGCGACATAAAAATTTGTGCACAGTATATATTGGTGTGCGGCATAAAAAAAGTTGTGGGCATTGTATATTTATGAGTGGTGTAGAAGTGGTGCTCATTGGATATTGGTGCGTGTGGTGTTTGCTAAATATTGGCGCTTCCCATTGCATATTTGGTGTGTGTTGAATATTTTTGCAAGATACAAAATTGATGTGTGCGCGGGCTACAAAAAGGAAGATAAGAAGAAGGATACCACACAGGAAAAAATTTCCTATAGTCTCAAAAAAAAAAAAAAATTGGAAACAAAAATGTATTTTGGCAGTAACTAAAGCATATTAAGTTAGATTGAGATGAAACATCTAGTTTTTTCCGCATTGTCAAGGGATACAGAAGTGATAGAGAGGCCCACTGGCCAATTATGCTCTGATTTTTCTAGAAAATGCAAATTACTTGTTTTGAAGACCATAGTCAAGTGTATTGGAAAGAGAACAGAGACTGCTCAAACATGTACAAAGTGTTAGAAAAGAAGACATGAAAATATTGTGATAAGGAATCAATTGGATTCTAAGGGGTTTGGAATGGGGATGTTGAAACAGGGAAAAATCCACTATTTCAAGCCACTTTTGGGGGATTTTTGAGATTTTCTGAGGAAAAGGGTCCCCATATGGAAAATATGGAAACATTTATTTACTCAAAATTTTGTATACTCATCAAACCAAAGAAAATTGGTTTAGTGAAGTTTTTCCAGAAGTGTGCATTTTGGGTGATAGCCATACTGGCTAAAAATTCCAAGTCTGGAAAAAGAAGTGAAAGCAACAAAGTTGTCATTTCCATTCTACTACAACTTTTTAATGGAGCATCAGATTGACAATATGAGAGTTGTTATGATTTCCCTGTCATAATATTTATCTATGTATCATACAAAAATTTCTCTAGTTCCTGACATATTTACTTCTACAAGTGACAAAAGTTGGTGTCTGGGATTAATTACACCAGAATGAAAAGTGTGCAAAAGGGGTAAATCAACAATATTCAGATGACTATAAATTTCTACTCATAACTCAGAATTGAGAAAGGAAGTAGTCGTTGGAAATATATTGGAGAGTATAATCCATATATCAACCCATAAAATTGATCTGGGTAGTTTAAGTTGCATTCAATGCAAAATAAGATGACTAGTGGAATTAAAGATCAGAGAAATTTATGCATTATTTTTCAAAATTGTGGATGTATATAATTTTTTTCTAACAGAAAATTGTTTTCATGCACATTTTCTTGCAGAATTTAAGGGTACAAGAAGGAATTTTGGTTCTTGTATGAGAACCAAATTCAGGGAGGATGCCCAAGGGTCCTATAGCCATGAGGAAAAGGTCAGAGGTATACATGTATACAGGGGAAATGATGAGAAAGATTCCAATGGAAGAAGAGGCATACATGATCCTGTAACTATGAGGATCCTGTAGATAAAAGTGTAGAGTTATAAGGAAGATAATGAGAAGATTATGAAAACCCAGGAAGAGATAATACAGAACATGAACATGTTTTAAAGGCAAGACAATAAAGATTATGGCACAAAACAAACAACTAGTGATAGACAAGTGACAACGTACAAATCCCATAACAGAAGGGATGAGCATGGGAATGATAGTCAATCAAGGAGTGGGAGAAAGCGTCATCATTCCCCAGGGAAATACAATAGGAGATCTCATGCAAGTTTGGGGCCAGGGAGTATCCCAAGTGTGTCTCCTATCAAGAGGAAAAAGAGAAGGCCTGAGGGGGACATCTTGCAAGGTGAACTCAGGAATATTAAGCCACCAATTTTCGATGGTGAGCACAGGAAGGGAGAAGAGGCTGAGGCCTGGCTATTGGAAATGAAAGAATAATTCCAACTACATGATTATCCCTCTAGGGTAGAAACAAGAATTGAAACCTACCACTTGCAAGGAAAGGAAGCCATGCAGTGGGATCATCTTAAACAAGAAAAACACCTTTACGAGAGGAAGTTCTCATGGAGGTAGTTCAAAGGATATTTCCAAGAGAAATATTTTTCTGAGCATTACTATGAAAGGAAAATGAAAGATTTATTTGAACTCAAGCTAGGAAGTATGACAATGGATGAGTATGAGAAGAGGTTCTTTGAGTTGTTGAAGTATGTGGAGTTCATAAAGGATGAGAAGGTCAAAATCCAAAGTTTTCTTAGTGGGTTACCCTAATTCTACAGTGACAAGATACAATATGATAACCTCAAAACTTTGGAGGAGACCATAAGGAGTGAAAATCATATTTGTGAGAAAAGCAGAGGCAGACTAGTCTTTAAAAAAGCTTGGAATGGAAAGATGAAAGGAAAGAGGGATCAAAGGAAGAAAGTTTTTAAGTCACTCTTTTTCAAGAACAACTCCCAAGTAAATAAACAAGGACATTCAACCCAAAATGAGCACAAGACAGCAGACTCATTTGGGAAAAGGCCAAGGAAACAACCT
The DNA here is from genome assembly GCA_032191745.1 of Picea mariana. Lineage (NCBI taxonomy): Eukaryota > Viridiplantae > Streptophyta > Pinopsida > Pinales > Pinaceae > Picea > Picea mariana. Next base: position 373,330 of record JASDQU010099924.1, read on the forward strand.
ATACAATGTTGGGGATGTGAGGGAAATCACTTATACAAGGACTGCCCTCACAAGGGTGAAAGAATGAGGAATGTCCACGAAATTCAAGAGGCTAAAATAGTCGAAGACATGGGAGGAAACATGTCAAGGATTTATGCATCCTTGGACAAGAAATAAGCAATCAGAGTATCAATCCCCCATTATTGAAGTGGAAGGTAAGATTGATAACCATCCCATATCAATTTTAATTGATTCTATAGCTAACCATAGTTACATAAACTCTAAAATTGTTGAAATATTTCACTTGAAAAGGAGTAGGCATAGGAAATATTGGTTAGTTCAATTATCCATAGGGGCTAAGAGAAAGATCGATGAGTTGGTTAAAGTTTGTCCAATAGACATGAATGGTATCAAGACAAAGGTAGATGTGAACATCATACCATTGGGTTCATATGATTTCCTAATTGGCATGGATTGTTTGGAAAAACATCATGTGTCCTAGACTATTACAATAAGACAATAACTTGTCTTGATGAGGGAGGGACACATGGAAAGATTCAAGGCATTCTGAGAGTTGTAGTTGTTAGACAAATTTCATCCAAGCAACTGAAAAAAAGTTTCAGAAAGGGGTGTCAAATTTTTGCAGCCCATATGGAAGAGGCAGCAAGAGATGAAGTGGAAAGTATTGAAGACCACTTGGTCTTGAAATATTTTGAATATGGTTTTTGGGAAATCCCAGGATTTCCACCAAAGAAGGAAATTGACTTCTCTATTGATTTGGTTCCAAGAGTTTCCCCAGTGTCTAAGACACCTTATGGAATGGGCACACCATAATTGAAAGAGTTGTAGATGCAACTTGAAGAGATTTCAAAGAAGGTGTATATACGCCCATGTGTGTCACCTTATGGAGCCTTGATTCTTTTTTTGAAGAAGAAATATGGAACCTTAATGTTGTGTATTGATTTCAAACAACTGAATAAGGTCACTGTAAAGAAAAAATATCCTTTGCCAAGGATTGATGACTTATTTGATCAACTAAAAGGTGCGAGCATATTTTCCAAGATTGATTTGAGATCATGGTATCATCAAGTGAGGATAAAAGAAGAATATATTATCAAGTTAGCGTTCAGAACAAGATATGGGAATTATGAATTTATGATAGTTCCTTTTGGACTATCAAATGCCCTAGTTTTTTTCATGTGTCTGATGAATGGAGTGTTCAGGGAGTACCTGAACAAGTTTGTGATTATTTTTTTAGATTATATACTCGTCTATTCAAAGACAAAAGAGGAGCATGATCATCTTTTGAGAATGGTGTTGCAAGTTTTGAGAGAGCATAAGTTGTATGCCAAGATAAGTAAGTGCATCTTTTATCAAAAGAAGATACACTACCTGGGGCATATTATTTCAATAGAAGGGATAGCAGTTCATCCCGAGAAGATACAGGCCATTAGAGAGTGGTCAGTTTCGAGAAATGTGATGAAGGTCATATCATTTATGAGTCTTGTCGATTATTACTGAAGATTCATAAAAGGGTTTTCAAAGATTGCAAGCCCTATCACTTCTTTGGAGAATAAGGGAGTGAAATTTGAATGGAATTCCAAGTGTGAACAAAGATTTCAGTAGCTGAAAGACATATTGACAAGTGCACCCATATTAAATATTTCAGATCCAAATGAATATTTTGTAGTGTGCATGGATGCATGCAAGGACGGGCTCAGGGGAGTCCCCAATCAAAAAGATCATGTGGTGTGCTATGAGTCTAGAAAACTAAAAGAGCATGAAAGAAAATATGTTACAAATGACTTGGAACTGGAACATATTGTTCATGCATTAAGAATGTGGATGCATTACCTTATGGGTTGAATAGTTGAGTTAAGAATGGACCAGTATGGTCTAAACCATTTATTTGGACAACCAACATTAAATGTCAGACAAACTAGATGGTTGGAATTTATGAGAAAATATGATTTTGAAATTAAGCATATAAAAGGAAAGGAGAATAAAGTGGTTGATGCACTCATTAGAAGAGCTCATGAAATACATCTTTCAGCCATTAGTGTGTTTAAAATAGATTTAAAAGACAAAATTATAGAGGCTGCAAATTCGGATCAACAATATTTAAAACTAAAAGAAAACTTACAACAAAGCAATTTACAGCAGAAAAATAATTATTATGAAATGAAAGAGGATGGAATCCTCATGTACAAGGGGAAAATATATGTGTCGAATTCCAGAGATATGGAAAATATAGTGCTAAATAAAATGCATAATGTGCCATATGTTGGGCACCCAGGATATCAGAAGACAATTACGGTTGTAAGAAGCGAATACTTTTGGTTGGGAATGAAGAAAGAAGTGGTTAATTATATTGATAGGTGCCTAGAATGCCAAAAGATGAAAACATAGCATAGGAATCTAGTGGGGCTGCTACAACCATTGCCCATTCTTGAGTTGAAATGGGAAGTGGTTACAAATGATTTTATTACAAAGTTTCCCAAAACAATGAAGCAACATGATTCCATCATGGTAGTGGTAGATAAACTAACCAAGACAACACATTTTTTCCCTATGAAGACAACACATAAGGAAACAAATATTGCAGAGATTTGCATGAAAGAAGTTGCCAAGCTACATGGTGTGCCTAAGGCAATTGTTTTAGATAGAGATCCAAAATTTACATCTAATTTTTGGAAAGGTTTGTTCAAAGGATTTGGAACAAAATTGAATCTCAGTACAACGTATCACCCAAAGTCATATGGGAAAAAAAAGAGGAATAATAGAATCATTGAAGATGTGCTTAGAATGTATGTGATGGACCAGCCATCAAAGTGGGAAGACTACATCCAGTGAGTAAAGTTTTCGTACAATAATGGGTATCCATCCTTATTGAAAAGTATCCCATTTGAAGCATTGTATGGTAGAAAGTGTAACACAATAGTGAGTTGAGATAACCCAGCAGACCGATTTGTCATTGGGATAGATTTGTTGAGAGAAATGGAAGAGCAGATGACAAAGATCAGGCAGAATTTAAAGGTTGTCCGGGATAGGCAGAAAAGTTATCCAAACAAGAACAAAGTTTTTAGATATTTTAAAGTGGGCGAACATGTTTTTATAAAGGTGAAATCGAAAATAAGTTCACTAATATTGGGTTGATTCCCAAAGTTGGCAGCAAGATATTGTGGGCCTTTTGCTATCTTAGAGAAGATAGGGCCAGTTGCATACATGCTAGTGTTTTTTTCATCCATGAGAGTGCATAATGTATTTCATGTATCATTATTAAAGAAATATGTGGCTAAATCTAACCACATAATTTATTAGATTGTGATCCAGGTGGAAAACAAAGGTGATTTCAGGGTGGAACCAATATGCATCCTGGACTAGAAAGTCAAGGTGCTCAGTAAAAAAGACATAGGGTTGGTAAAGGTTCAATGAACCTGCTACGGTCCTAAAAATAAAAATTAAAAATGCAAGACTCCATTTTTGTGCAACTAGAGTTCTGAAAGCACATCTCAAAATTCTGGTCACATGTGCTAACAACGATGATAAAATAATTATGCATCCCAATGGACTAGGAACACTAAAGGGGGAACATTCCTTGGGTCAATAGGTTGAGAGAAAAAAAATGAGATTTTGATTGGGAATGTTGTTGGAGGGAAAAAATTGCACAATTTTCTTTCATTTTTATGAATATTGTAATGTGATGTAAATTGTATATGTATCTGCCATGGTGTTGTGCACCGAGGATGGTGAAAAATTGTAGGAGAGGGAGAATGTAACATCACCATTTTAATTTATACATAATGTAGATATGAATGTGGCTATGGCCAAGCAATGTAATATTTAAATGTATTTTTCTGTTTTTAAATAAATAAAGTGATACAAGTTGTTGGGAATATGGACAAAGATGGGAGCTGAGTTTTTCCATAAGAAACGAGAGTGTCTAAGAGGGTTCCAAAGGGGAAATTAATTATGGGTATCAATTCAACCTATTTTTCCTGAATTTTATTGAATCTATGAGATCCAAATCATTAATCTTGTGTAAGAGTGTGGGTGTGAGTCACATCCCACAATTGTTGGAGAGCATGGGGTTGAGTACAATCAGCTTGGGAAAGTGTGTGAGTCAAGAAAGTAATCCAAGGAAAGGAAAATTTGTATGGGGAGTTACATGGAGTTTTTACATATTGATTTTTGCATGAACAACAAGCAGGGAACAATAAAAAGAGGATTCGAGATATATTAAGAAGGTTGGGCGAATTTTGGAGCATGCAGAGAGTGTTTTTGAAGCACTTTGGAGCTAAAGATTGAAGATCCGGTTTGTAAGGCATGAAGAGTGAACTCTTTTTTGAGTTGCATTGTCACAACAAGTGTTTGTTGTTATTGTTGGTATTTTTCCTAGCAGTGAGTTCCCTTGAGTTCCCAGTAGAGAAATTCCTAGTTACATGTGCCGGAGAGACCCTGATAAACAAATGGGACACCTGATGTACTGAGAGAAGTGAAGGGGTATATTCCTTGGGTTGGGAAGTTCAAGAGGAACAAAGTTGGAGGAAACTCAGGATAGTTGTAGGAGAATACTAGTAAGTTGTGGGATATTGAGTTGTAAGTGGACTATGAGAGACACCTTTTTCTTGTGGATTCCTAGCCCCAGCTCGAGGGTGACTTTTTGTTGATATTTGGAACAACGAATCTATGGTTCGGTGGAACATCCTTCCTAAATAGTTGGTTGCACAACTATTTTAAAAACAAAAGTTTTTGTATGTTCCTTTACATTAATTTATGAGTTTAACTGGTGTGTTTTTTACTATGTGCATGAGAATGAATTATATGTTATTGTGGTGAAATTTATGAGCTTCATTTACATGTTTGGATAGTATGGGTAATTGCATGAGCTTGCATGTCATGTAATTAGTAGTTTCGCATTTAAATGCATCTGTTAATGATTTTTAGTAGTAATGGTAACAGATTCCGACATGATGCTTGAATCGTCACGAGTGTGGGGAATAGTTGTCGCATGTAGTAAAAAGGTTGTTGTGTGCGCAGGTTGTCTCAATGAGGACGTGACTGTCATATGTGTTTAGAATGTTGTAAATGCATTTAATTATTTAGTAGTTGAAAAAGGTTAAATCTGTGAGTAAATTGTAGTTGATAAGCTACAGGAATTTAGTTAATTGATAATTTTCATATTTATGTGTATTTTTTACAAGTAATGTTGCTAAGTTAAGCTGGGGGGTGTGACACACATCTTCACATATTCTTTGGCGTCTCTGAAAATCATGAGACAATAATACCCATGGTGGAGTGCCTTGTAGCCAATCCTTTTATCAGAAAAGTGTCCCCCACAAGTTCCATCATGAAAGTATTTTAGTATCTCATGGTCTTCGTCCTCTCATACACATCTTATGATAATCAAATCAGGCCCAGTGTAGAAGAGGCAGCCATCAATCTATGAAAATATTTCATTTTTCCTGACTATACTTTGTCACTCTTTGGGAGTCAGATGATGTGGAAGCTTGCCTACATCCAAAAATTTAGAAATATCTGCAAACCAAGGTGATTTAGTAGATACTACAAAGAGATGCTCATCTGGAAATAAATATTCTATTGGAGGTTCATTCTCATTAGATATTATTCTAAAAATAAAGTTAACAAATACATTATCTTTTCCTGGTTTATATAGGATGGTAATATTGAATTCTTGTAATAAAAGCAACCATCTAGTGACTCTGCCATTGGTGAGTGGTTTGTTCATTAAATATTTAATAACAACATGATCAATATGCAAGATTATGGAATATCCAGTAATGTAGTGTCTAAACTTGTTTATTGCATGAATAACAACAAGAAAATCTTTCTCAGTTACCATATAATTCAATTCTATAGGTGAGATATTCTTACTGATGTAGTAAATTGCATATGGGTCCTTTCCTTCCTTTTGTCCTAGAACGACTCAAACGGGGGTGTCTGATTCATCTATGGAGATGTGGAATGGGAGTGACCAATCACATCCTCATAAAAGAGGAGCTTCAGACACTCTGATTTTCAATTCATCAAGTGTTTGTTGGCATGTCTCTGTCCATACAAACTCAGTATATTTGTTAGGTAAAGAAAATAATGGACAAGCAATACGTGAAAATTTTTCAATGAATCTACATTGATAACCAGCATATCCTAAGAAAATTTGTAACTACTTTTACAAATTTGGGGTTGGAAAATTTAATATTACATTTACTTTTTGGGATCAACTTGAATACCTTTGGCTGAGATGTGATGTCCTAGTATGATACCATCAGTTACCATCATCGAACATTTTTCATTACTAAGGGTGACATTTGACTCTTTTCACGTTATCAATGTTTTCTCTAGATTGTTTAATGCCTCATCAAATTCATCCCCTTATGTGGTGAAATCGTCGATAATATCCCAATAACAACTCATTGAAAGGTGGTGGGGAATTGCATAACCCAAATGGTAGAACATGATAGGAAAATGTCCTCCAAGGATAGGCAAACAATTGTTTTCTCTTGATCTTCAGGTGTGATTTGGATCTGGTTATATCCACTAAATCCATCTAGGAAAGAAAAGTATTTCTTCCCTGCTAACGTGTCTAGTACCTGGTCAATAAATGGAAGTGGAAAGTGGTATTTATGTGTTTCTTTATTGATTTCTTTATAGTCGACACAAACTCTCCATTTACCATTTTTATTTGGTACCGTGACAAGAGGGGAGACCCATTGGCTATCATAAATTGGATAGTTGAAGTTAGTTGTGATTCATTTTTGTATCTCTTCTTTGACTATGTCCTTCAATGTTGGGTTCATCTGGCGCTAGAGTTGGCGAATGGGATTGGATCCTCTATTAATATATATATGTGTGTGTGTGTGTGTGTGTGTGTGTGTGTGATGTGTGCATAATTCGGTATGGATCCCCTTCATGTTAGAGTAATCCTAGGCAAAGGCATCACTATGCTTTTGCAGCACCTTAACTAGTCACTCTTTTTGTTGTTTGGTCAGTACTCGGTTGATTTTCAAGATTTTCCCTGGGTTGATTTCTATGGTTTCTATAAGGGACCCTTGATATTTTTCTAGTGGGGATTCATGTTTGATGGGTGAGATGTTTATTGAGGCTAGAGAAGCCTATGTTTCTAGTTGCATAACCTACTCAAGAATATGTGTGTTTCTTGAGAAAGAGGAAAAGGTGATAAAATCATTGATTTCATCGTCCTTTGTTTTATATCTTATGGCTAAGTGTTGATCTATGGAGAGGATTTGATGGGATTCCCCTTCTTCCTCGGTATCTTCTCTGTCAACCCAAAGTGTTGTTTCTATATCTATGTTGGATTTGGCAAGAGGATAGCGAGTTAAAGTGTTTTGTGGATGTCGCATGGGAGATGGTCATGTTTCTTTACCTACAACCGATGTAAGCATCGATAATGGTCAGCCAAGGTTGTCCCAATATTAGAGGATACCCACCCAAAGAGGTTTTGGATTGTAGGACCATGAAGTTAGTGGGATATTCCCATGAATCCATAGATATCACTACTTCTTCTAACATTCCCTCTAGTTTAATGGTTGATTTGTCAGCGAGTTGAAGTACAGTTGGGGTTTACGTCATGCATGTAAGACCCAAGGCTTGCATGGTCTCACGTGGAATAACATTGATGGTATCCACTATGTCGATTAATGTGTTACTAATAAGTGTATTGTTGATCTTCACATTAAAAAATAGACTACCAAGGTCAAAGTATTTAGTTGTGATAACTCCCCCCATCATTAAGTCATACAGTTTTCCCATGACATGGACAGTTTGGGGATCCTTTCATTTCTTATCGTATTTCCTCAAGCAAAGTTCTCGTACCACTTTTGAATATATGGGCACATCCTTGATGGCTTGAAATAGGGATATTTTGACACACATTTTTGAGTTATCCCAGGAAGTCAAACTCAAGCTACGTAAAACATTTCTCTAGATGTAACCTTTTTGGATAGGGTGGGTTTTGAAGTTCATGGTGGGAATTCTCACGTTTCGAAGGTTCCTAAGATTGTTTTGGTTCCAATTATTCATTTTGAACATCCTCATTCAAATCTTCAATGATAATACGAGGTTGGTCCTTGGTTATTTTCTTCTCGGATCGAAGGTGGATATCATTACATTCTAGGGAAGAGATGGAATAGGTTGGCTAGGATGCAAGTCCAGCATCTTTCGTTGGTTTTCCTGGACTTTTGTTATTAGGGTTAGGAATGGGTTGTGCAAGTAGTTGTTGTTGATGTTAGTGGTATCATCGAAAAGGTACTTCCACATTGGCATGTGTCTAGCATGTGGAAGTCATTGAAAGTATTCTAGTCTTGAGTTTACTTTAGTTAAAAGGAATTAATTAAAGCAAAAGTGTTTTTATTAGTGAATTGAGTTATTTAAGGAACATGCTTAGCATGAATCATTTAATCTAAATATTAAGTGGTTGTGAGAAGTAATCTCAACTATGGATCACTTTGGATATTAGAAATAGATTGTAACTCATGATTATAAAAGCAAGGCTAGGGTGAACGAGGAAGACACTTGTGTTGAGGGAGTCGACGCAATCGAGACTTGTGTGAGATACACTTGTGAGAAAATTTTGATGAGAGATAAAGTGATATACTTTGGTAAGATATCAAGGTTAGGATATTTGGTGACATACCAAGGCAAGGATAGCAAAGAAGGTATTTTTCTAATGTGAGGAGTGTAGAAGAAAAGAAGGTTTTTTTCTTACACATGAGTGAGGAGATCTCACAAGTTGGGTGAATATCTAAGTGTTGATGCAGAGAGGGTTGGATCAAAAAGGACCATGATTCAATATCTTGGATAGGTGGAGAAGGAATTCCACCTAGAGGTCATACAGGTCAAGGAGAAGAGAGAGCAGAGACAACCACATGTGGGTTTCATAGGATTGAAGCCAAAGGAAAGGGGAGCGTCATATAGAAGTGTTTTTACGCATTTTCTATACATATATGTGATTCACAATGGATACAATCGTGTATGTACATGGTTCAGCAAAAGGACAATCATGTATACCTAGAAAATCGTGTTATTCATGGGCCATACGAAAAACAGACTTGGCTAGGTTTGTTTGTAGTTGTATTTCTCTTAGTGGGTCATTTTCCTTATTACGTGAGCCCTGATTTGATATTAATAAAAGCATATTGGAACCGGTTATCCCTCTGGGAGTTTTCTAGGGGTAGTTTACCTAAAAATATTGGTGTCTTGTTTGTGAGATTTTGGTTTCCTATTTTATGCCTCCACTGCATATTTAGTTGATTACTCAGTTGTGCTTTTAGTAGATAAAGTGATTTTATTTTGAGATAATTATCGGGTGTTGAGTAGAGGATGAATATCAACATGGTATTAGAGCATACCAAGGGTTGATTCCAAGAATAAATCAACATCATATCAGAGCTAGGGATCTGAAGGAAGGAAACCAAGAGAATAGGACCTAGCAATTGCAAGAAGATCTATAACCAAGAGACAGAAATCAAAGGAAAAATTTTAGGGAAGCTACAGTATTGAGGTAGAACAAGAGTTTTTGTAGGTGTATGGAGGTGTACGTAGGTCACAGTGGTAACAATAGTGTACATGCATGATTTGCAGTGGGTCAAATTGCATACATATGCAAGTTTCAGTGGTAACAGTCATGTATAGGGCCGTAGAGGAAAGTACAAGATAGTTTTAGCAGAGGGTTATCAAATCAGGTCTTAGATTTGAGGCTTTAAAGGAGAGAGGGAGTCATCCTTTGAGACACAATGTTGAACACATTGAATATTGATGATAGGTTGGAAGGGGAAACCAACTTTCAGGTGTGGAAATAAAGGGTTCTTCTTCTATTGGAGGAGAATGACCTAAAATAATATGTTGAGGTTTTGATTGCAAGTCCTACTAATCCACAGGAATTAACATCTCACAAGAAGAAGAAAGTGAAGTCCAAGCAGGTGTTGCTAGAATCTATAAATGATCACTTGATATCGCACATTGTTGAGAATAAATCTACCATGGAAATGTATGATGCTTTGATAAGTCTATACCAAAACAAGAATACAATAAGGTCGATACATGTTGCCAGGATGTCCAGTGAGGACATGGTTGTGAACTATCTTATGAAGATTACATAGATATGAGATCAACTTACATCCATTGGTGAGATGGTACAAGATGTTGAGTTGGTGAATGTGGCGTTGAGAGGTCTTCCCAAGTCTTGGGAACCTTTTGTGGAAGGGATTTGTGCATGGAGACAATGCCAAGATTTGATAGACTATGGAATTAATTTATTTAGGAGAAGACTCAGTTAGATTCCAGGGATGGTTTGAAGAGTATCCATGATGAGAACATTTCTCTTTCCATCTAGGCAAGGAAGGGAAAGTTCAGGAAGATTTCTAGCAAAGAGTCAACCGCTCAAGATGGAAAGAAGAAGAAGGGCATGAGAAAATTCAAGTGCTTTGCATGTCACAAGTTTGGACATTATGCAAGTCAATATTCACACAAGAATAAGGGGGGGAACAAAGTGCAACCAAAAGTAACTACAATGGAAAAGACTCAAGTGGATGAGTTTTGCAAGAAGTTTGAATGGATAGAGTTCTTACTTGTTTCCCATACCTCCTTGAGAATCATATCAGTTGATGCATGGTTGATAGATAGTGTAGCCACATGTCATATGACAGGAACATGAGAGGTGTTCGATATCTTCACATAGTCTGACTCAGAGATGCATGTGGAACTTGGTATCGTGACCAATCATGTAGTGAAGGGATCTGGAACAATGTCATTTTATTTGGATTTAGGAGGCACATTGAGAGTGACGAATGTGTTATGGGTGCCAAAACTCAAGAGGAGTGTGATCTCAATTTCAATGATTGAGTAGAATGGATTTGATGTAGTGTTCCATGATGGAAAGGCATTGATCAATCCTAGCGGATCTAGCTCTAACAAAGAAGATGTCTTTGGAGTAAGAGAGATAAATGTGTATAGGCTAAAGGGTCGGGATATGTGAGAAATGGAAAGCAACAGAGTGGCAGAGAACAAGGAGAAGGTAGATCCGATGGTTGAGTAGCTCAGAGTGATTCAACCTTTAGGTTCATATGGGAAAGAGTATCCTTCCAATTCTTTCAAGAAGAAGTCATGGTATGATATGGACATGTAGGATGCTCAAGAGAAGGAAGATTCTAGGAGCATGTTAATAGGTAGTGATTCTTCAGAGACAAGTCATATCATGATGGAAGGGATAGATTTTGTGTCAGAGGGAGCAACCAATCAGGTGGATTGGAGAGAAAGCATGGTAGCAGATCTGATAGTGAATATAGAGACAACTCCAGGGTGGAGAACTACCTTCCTTACTAAGAGGGAGTGTTGATGTTAGTGGTAGCATCAAAAAAGTACTTCCACATTGGCATGTTTCTAGCATGTGGAAGTCGTTTGAAATATTATAGTCTTAATTTTACTTTAGCTGAAAGGAATTAATTAAAATAAAATTGTTTTTATTAGTGAATTGAGTTATTTAAGGAACATACTTAGCATGCAGCATGTTAAATCTTAAGTGGGTGTGAGAATTAATAGCAATCGTGGATCACTTCGGAGATTAGAAATAGATTATAACTCATGATTATAAAAGCAAGGCTAGGGGAAGGAGGAAGACACTTGTGTTGAAGAAGTCAACATAGTTGAGACTTGTGTTGAAGAAGTCAACATAGTCAACATAGGATAACAAAGAAGGAATTTTGCTAGTGTGAGGAGTGTAGAAGCAAAGAAGGACTTTTACTTACACATGAGTGAGGAGATCTCACAGGTTGGTTGAAGATCCAAGTGTTTATGCAGAGAAGGTTGAATCACAAAGGACCGTGATTCAAGATCTTGGATAGGTGGAGAATGAATTCCATCTAGAGGTCATACAGGTCAAGGAGAAGAGAGAGAAGAGGAAACTGCATGTGGGTTTCATAGGATTGAAGCTAAAGGAAAGGGGAGTGTCATACAAAAAAACTTGTACGGGTTTTTCATACATATACATGATTCACAGTGGAGACAACCGCGTAAGTACACGGTTCAGTAGAAGGAAAATCATGTATACCTTGAAAAGAATGTTGTTCAATGGTCATACGGTAGAGAATACTTGGCCATGTTTGTTTGTAGTTGTATTTCTCTTAGTGGGAAATTTTCCCTATTACGAGAGCCCTGATTTGACCTTAGTAAAATCATCTTGGAACTGGTTTTCCCTTCAAGGTTTTTCAAGGGTAGTTTACCTGAAAATATTGGTGTCTTGTGTGTGAGATTTTGGTTTCCTAGTTTATGCTTTTGTTGTCTGTTTAGTTGATTAATCAATTGTTCTTTTAGTATATAAAGTGATTTTGTTTTGAGATAAATTTTAGGTTTTTAGTAGATGGTGTATATCAACATGGTATTAGAGCATACCAAGGGTTGATTCTAGGAATAAATTAACGATTGTGGTCAAGGAGGGGAGGATTTGGATACCTACATCTGGGGAGGAGGAAGAAGTTGCATGGATGGTTGTGTCATAGGTTATTGAGTTCCTCTTACAGTAGGGTTTCTCCATCCTTGTTTCAATAATTGGTTGAGAGGAGGAGGAGCCACCCATTTTTGTGTTCGCATACCCCATGGTTGAGAAGCATATTGCATCGAAGGGTTAGTCCAATATGAATTTAAATATTGATATTGATATTAATCTTGAATCATACCTTGAGGTTTGGGCTTCCAAGGTCACTTCTAAGAGCCATAACATAATTCTTCTAGTTCTTCTCCTTTATGGTAGATAGCTTTTAGTCCTAGTAAGGATGGACATTTATGAGTAGCATGGTCCTCGTTGCATATTCCATAAACCTTGAGCTAATCCAATGGACATTCTTTCCATATGTGCTTCATTCTAAATTTCAGGCAAAAGATAGCCAAAGCTTGTTTCATTTTATCCTTCTTATTCATTTGTAGTGTATCTAGTTGGGAGCTCAGGGAACTAAGTATGTTGGTATTGAAGTATTGTAACATGTTCCTGATTTTTTCTCTTGTGACTCCACCTCCAACAGTTTTTTCCATTCTTTCCAATATATCTCTTGGTCCTTTGTCTATTTTTGTTGTGCCTCTGGAATACTTATAGAAAAGTTCCAAAATAATGTCATACTATAACTTATAAACATCTCCCCATGCCTATCAGGTTGAGGAGTTCTATACAATCATCTTGAATTCCTCTTTGAAATAAGACATGTCGTGTCTTAGGAGCCAAATATCCTTGATTTTCCCTCTGTAGGTTATAGGAGAATCATTCAACATGATCTTCAAGGTTCTCTTCTTCATGTTACATCATCTTGAAGACTTCCTCTCTTCTTTCTTTATATTTTCAGTAGTCTTGGTATCTTTCTAGAAATTTATTCATCATTTTGTCCCATGAGCAGATGTTATCCTTTCCGAGACCCATGAACCATGATAGTGCAATTCTCTTGAGAGTGGTGGGAAAAAGTTGTAGTTTATGGGTGTCTATCACATAGTTGTAGCTTCTACAAAGTGCGTCAAACTTGAAGAGGAAGGTATTGATATCTTCTTTAGATAACCCATGAAAGATTGGCAAGGTTGAATGAGGGATATTCTTCATCTTGGTCTCCTCACTTCTTTCTTTGATTGGAAATATGAAAGTGGAGGGTTCCTACTTGAAAAGCTCGTGTGCCATTTATTTCTGAGGGTTTCCCTTTGTTTCTAAAGGTACCTTAGGAAAAAGGAACTCTCCAGAGTGATATTGTTCGTTTATCTTCTCTTCCGAAAGAGGAACATCTCTGTGTAGAGATCCTTGACAGTATCATATTCCTGAGGAGATGCTTCGGGCTTCTTCTTGGCAAAAAAACTTGTTTTAGATGATAAGTAATTAGGCTAATTGAGCCCCTTTCGCTCTTGTGATTGATGTGCACTGTTAGCTTTTCAGGAGTTTTTAGAAGAACTAACAAATCTACCTTGTTGATCTCTACCTCCCCTCATAGAAAGGGTTAGAAAAACATTCTATGAATTGTGGAAAATAAATCATACCACTTAAAATGGAAATCCACACAAATACTTAGCAACTACTTCCTTTGACATTTCCTCGGCAACAGTGCCAAAAATGATAGACTTTTCAATTACTTCCTAATTAACTTAGTCAGCAATTGAAGAGTTGTACATTTAATTATCAATCTGAGGTCATATCTTACTTACAAACTATCATGCACCGTATATGCACGAGTAGTGTTATTTTTGCTAAATATTTGTAGTACTTTTAATGTCACAAATCAAGAATTTAAGATACTTAATTAAGTCACCAAACTACAATATTTCATGAGTTGAATAAAAGTAAATATCACACTGGCAGGAAAGGAAAGTCACACTTGTAGAATTTAAATCACACTTGTGGAAATTAAATCACACTTATAGAAATTAAATAACACTTGCAGAGATTAAATCACACTTGCAGAAAGTAAATCACACTTGCAGAAAGTAATGATATGCTATGATCTACTAGTGACTTGCTCAAGTATAATAGTGATCGTGTTTTGTTGTAATAATTATGTGTTCACACATTCAACAACAAAGTTGTAGCAAGAAAGAAATCACAACAATCATGAGTTGCAACAATGTAAGTTGCAGCAACAAAATTTCAACATGAAAGAAATTAAAGCAATGCGAGTTGCAGTAGCATCTGTGATTATAAACTCATAGAAATTGAATCAACATTGAATTGAAGTTTGAAATTACGCAATTATCAACACCAGGAAATGAAATATTAACCACACATGAATATCAAGTATTATTCTACAAAATTTGGAGTTGCATCAGACTAAGAAATTAAAAAAAAAAACTATGAAATCAAATAAATAAGATTGAAATACTAAATCGTACGCTAATATACAGGAAGTACCTGACTAAGGAGGGGGACCCTACCCCCTTAGCCAAGGCACTGAGCAATGAAATCATAATCACACGATCACCATCACATCAACACGTGAACAAGAGAAGAACATAAATTCTATTACAGAAATATCAGAGTTACAATAATAGTCAAATGCTATCACTAGAATAATTATTTCTCCCTAGCTCAAGGGAGCTAGGGTGTTTATATAGTACAATTGATATCTAAAGTAGAAAAAAGGGATGGATAGATAGCCATGAGAATCGGTTATTCATCCATTTACATTGAAATTGCCAAATTTTAGTAAGAATCGGGCATGTGTTGACTCATATTAATTGAGCGATAATTGGTAGGACAACCGATTTCTCTTTCTGGTTGTCCACTTTCCTCATGCCCCTTTCCCATGTGAGTATCATTTCCTAATTGTTGATTTTATTTTTTAGTGTTGTGCTAGTAGAATTTTTACTCTAAATCATAGCAATGGTAGACTCGAAGTCGGGACAATGGAGAGTGTTCATGGAGTTGTAGTAGTTGTCCAGAATCACTGCAATGGAGAGTGCACTTAGAGTTGCAGTAGTTGAATTGTGTTTGGAATCACATCAACATAGAGGGATTGCAGCCACTATGAGGAGTTGAAGCTATTGTATTTCTCCTAGTATGTATCAGTATTAGTGCATGAAAGTAGCGAGTTCCTTTAATAAATATGCAAGAATAACATATAAATGGCATATGGGGGAAGATTTCTACCTTAATGAAAAGTGAGGAAAAATGGATAAGGAAAGTATCAAAAAGGAAATGATCAATGGAAAATGGTAAGAAAAAAGGTATTAGATGGGTGTTGAAGGTATACCGATTTAGTCACCCATTACATGTCAATTTGATTAATGCACCCAAAATTTGACACTTCTATGTTAGTTTCTCAATGACTTCCACTTCAAAGATTGGGGATTTTGCCCAATTCCACCCAATTTCAGCATGGATTCTCTACAACTTTAGAAATTCAATTGATTATAGGCTTAAAAATCCCCCTACAAGGGTTAAAATTGAGGATTTTAACCCTTGGTCTCAATTCCCCCAAATTTCTCATTAAATTTCTCATACTATTGCTTAGGAAATACTATCAAACACTTTGTAGACATTTTCTAAACTTTTTCAGCTACAATTACAGTTCTTGGATGTTGTCTCTAGCCCATGCAAGCTCAATGTTGAACATGTGGCTTTGATACCACAATGTAACATTCCCAGCCCCCAAGTTGGGCCACACCACACACAAAAAAATTCCTTTGATACCATTTATTAGCGAAATTCCCTACATATGAACAAAATTATACAGTCCTAACAATATATATATACCATAACATATTTATCATAATTAACCACATAGTAAACATCATAAACACATAAATTACACTTATCTTTTAATCAAATAACTGACTAGTTGTAGACCTCAAACGTTCCTCCCAACCATAGACTACATTGCTCATAATCTCTCAGCAGTGAGTCACCCCCGAGTTGGGGATATGACTCCACTAGGGAAAATGCTACCTAATCCAAACTAAGGTCTATTGGATAGTGCAATAAAGAACAGGACTAGGTGTCTCTGGCCCATGCAGGCTCAGTTTTGAACCTGTGGCTCTGATACCACATTGTAACATTCTAAGCCCCCAACTTGGGCCACACCACACACAAAAAAAATCCTATGATACCATTTATTAGTGAAATGCCCTGCATATGAAAAAAATTATGTAGTCCTAACAACACACACACACACACACACGCACACACACACACACACACACACACACACACACACACACACACACACACACACACACACCATAACATATTTATCATAATTAACCACATAGTAAACATCATAAACACATAAAATACACTTATATTTTAATCAAATCATTAACTGGTTGCAGACCTCAGACGTTCCTCCCAGCCATAGACTACGCTGCTCATAATCTCCCAGCATTGAGTTACCCCCAAGTTGGGGCTATGATTCCACCAGGGAAAAGGTTACCTAAGCCAAACTAAGGTCTACCAAACAGTGAAATAAAGAACAATCCTATGTGTCAACTCCATCAACAATTCCCAGCACACAACCTCTCATTCCCCACATCTTATCCCACCTGATGAAGTGTACCCCTTCTCTGCTCAACAATCCTTGGGTTGTCCCACTTCCATTCTAGGGACTCAACACGAGGTTGGCAAGGAAGTCTCATAGCTCTATGGAACCTGGAACACAATTTCTCTCAGGGAGTTTAGCACCCACTAGCCCAGCACATAGGAAAATCCAATCCCATTAATTCGCTCACCTAGAGAGAATGCTCCACAGGACTAATGACATGCCTCTTTGACCCAAACCACAAAGGATTTACTAGGTAACAATCAACTTCCCCTTACACTCTTTGGCCAAGGTACGGATGATGGATTCCCAATGATTGAGTGAATGATGGAATTACACTAACTCCCAACATTATATTTGCATGTTCCTATCTTGACACTTGTCACTCTAGGAATTGTCTTTGACTCCACTTGGTGAGTCATTCCCAACCTTTAGTAACTTATGATAAAATTATATCACATGATTTTGTACTTTATAAATAATATTATTTTATTACTTGGCTTAATCCCCCTTGACTTAGCCCGTTTTTTGTAATTCCTTAGCCCCCTTTTCCTCTCGTGGAGTCTTATCCCCCCATACTCTTCTGTTTAACTTGGTTTGCAACAATGATGTATTTTATTAATAAATACGAGTGTGATTACATATTTTATTTGTTATGCTTGTTGTCCTTTCAACTCATAGGCTCCTTGGCCTAAATCACATAGGCACTTTGGCCTCAAAATATATATACGAAGGAAATGTGGCCGAAAACATATATACAAAGGCACTTTGGACCAAAACATCCTAGCTCACGAGCCTATAAAGCATATGTACATTCACAATTAGGGTTCAACCTAGGGGTATTACAAAAATTATCCAAGAAAGTAGGAGTCTTGATCATATACAACGGATGTGGGAAAACCAAAATGAACCCAAACAAACTGGAAGAACAAATGTGCAATATTTTATCTTGTCACATGTTTCTCATAAGGCACTAACACACATTTTTCTAAATCTGTCCACAACAAAATATAGATAATCATGATATTTCCTAGACATAGGTACACCCGCTACAAAATCCATAGACACACATTCCCATGGATGAGAAGGTATAGGAAGTGGAATGTACAAACCCATTTTTTTGTTACTTGTTTTTCTAGTGGCACGCATGACACATCCTTTTACATATTTGGATAGTGTCTCATACATTTGAGGCCAGTAACAATAGCGTTGTAACTTAGTTATTGTTTTTCCTACACCAAAATGACTAAACATGAGAGAATTATGTGCTTCTTTGATTACATGCACTCTTTCATCTCATGGAATACATAATTTACCAAGATGATATAGAAATTTTTCATGTACATGATAATATAATTATTTCACTTTAGTACCATGGATTAGTGTTTTGTATACATCCTTAAAGTCTTTATCTCTAGCATATTTTCAATATAACTTTCATGAGATAAATAGTTATGTTTTAAAACATTAATGGATGTATTAACAGAAGGTCTTGATAACATATCAACAACTTTGTTTTGTGTACCTTTATTATACTTGATGACCAAATAAAATTGTTGCAAGAATCCCATCCATCGTAAATGACATGACTATTGTAGCTTGTTTTTTAATTGGTGATACTGCAAAGGCCAATTATCTGTATGGATGATTGTATCTTTTCCCATCAAATAGTGTTTCCATTTCTTCACACTATAAGCCAAATCATACAATTATTTGTCATAATTAGGATATTTTGTTACTACAACAATAAAGGTCTCAAAATGGTAACAAATTGGTTTCCTCCTTTGTATTAACATTTCTCAAATCGTGTAATCACTTACATTGGTTTCAATCCCGAATGGCTATTGTAAATCTAAAAATGCAAGAAATGGGGTTGAAATGATCTCCACTTTCAAATTCTTGAAGGATTTTTGTTGTTTTCCTCCCCACTGAAAGACTTGATTAGTACTTGTAAAAGCATGTAAAGGAAATGCAATAAATGAAAAGTTAGCAATGATCTTACTTCAATATTGGACTATCCCTAGGAAGATCCTAACTTCTACTACATTATTAGGATTAGGAAACTTCATAATGAATTCAAATTTAGAGGGGTCAATTTTCAATTCACCACCCCCTATAATATATCCCAAATAAACTAAAGATGTTTTCCCAAATTCACATTTTGACATCTTTAAGCACAATTTCTCCTTTTTCAAAACATATAAGACTTTCCTAACATTTTTTACATGATCTTCACAATTTTTACTAAAACTTAGTATATCATCTAAGTAGACTATTACAAAATCATCTATAAATTGCTTGAATACATCATTCATAATTCGTATGAAAGTGAGAATTACAAAGCCCAACAGGCATAACCAAGCATTCAAATAGACCATGTTTTTTTTTAAAGTAGTTTTCCAAATATCACTTTCAAAAAACCTTATTTGATATAACCACCTTTTATATCTAACTTAATGAAATAAGTTGCAATTTTCAATTGATCCAACAAATCATCAATACAAGGAAGAGGGTAATGGTTCTTCACCATAATTTTGTTCAATGCCTAGAAATACACATTCTCCATGTACAGTATTTATTTGGTACCAACAAAATGGGTGATCCACATGGAGAAGTACTTGGTTAGATGACTGCTTTCTGGAGCAAATCCTGAACTTGTTTCTTTATTTCTTCATTCTCAATCATTGATAACATATACATGCCAACGTCAGGAAGAGGTGTGTCTTGTTGCAATTTGATCTCATGTTGTATCTCTCTCCTTGGAGGTAATCCTTTTGGTTCCTAAAACACTTCATTATATTTAGAAATAATCTTAACTAATTCACTTTATGTTTAGTATCATACCCTTTGAAAGATTTGGATTTATCATCATCCTTATCTTTTATAATCATGAGTACAAAATGTTTTATTGCATTTACAAGACTTTTAATTTGTCCTATAGAAACAAGAGACAAGTTAGTCTTCTCACGATGAGATCTTACAATATACTCAATCCCATCCTTTGTAAGATGACACTTGTTCTCCTCGCTTTACAAGATAGCTTTCTTATCATACAAATAAGTACTTCCTAAAACAATTCCAAAAATATCAAGTGGTACCACATCTAATTCTACCTCATCAATGAACTTAGAGGTGATTGCAAATATGATCTTACATTGTTTAGATACTTGCAACTTAGGATCTCCACATACCCATCCTAAAGGATATAGTTTTGGATGAGGTTTAGTTTCAAGTCCCAATGTCTTAAAAATTTATTCATAAATGATATTAGCTTGCAAACCACTATCAAAGAGTGTATCAATATCTGTATGTCTTGAGATGAATATAATATGGAATAGCTCAAGTATTTTCCTTTCATCATGCATAGTTTCATTTTTTAAAGAATGAGTATTAGAACTAGCACTAGTTGAAGAATATGTACCTTGTATGCCCATGGCCATGATCTTGGTTTCATAACCTAAATCTTATCCAAGATCATGTTGGATAGTATAAGTGGTCTTCTTATTACCCTTCTTATTCCAAAACTTCTTTGGATTCACCTCTGAATGAAGTTTCCAACACTTGGCATCATCATGTCCATCCTTTTTTCAATGTGAACATGAAGGATTCACATATTCTTTCTTCATTATGGTTGTTCATTTCATTTACCCTTTCCTTTGTTTTTTCTTGCAACTGGAAGAACTTATTTCTTTGAGAAGTTTTCATAGACATTCTTTCCCCTTAACTCAATATGAGTGGCTTGGACATAAATTTCATCAATATTAGTTGGGTTAAACATAAGAATAGTATGTCTCGAATCATTATGCAACCCACCAATATACTTCAAAAGAGTTTATTGTGTATAGAGAGGAATGTCCAACATTAATTCCCTCTTTCTAAACTCTTGATTATAGTCTTGCACATTCTTCCCTATGCCTTGCCTTAGATTCTGCCAATCCATGATTGCTTGTTGCATATACCCTAAAGGATAAAATTGATTATTTAATGCAACTATGAATTCATACCAAGAAGATATCATTTTACCTTTCTTAAGAAGTTCTTCTTGAGTCTTACTCTCCCACGAGATAAATGATGTGCCTCCTAGTTGGAGAGTATCTAGTTGGCCGTTTTCTTCTTCATCCAAAATTCTTTGAACCCTACAATATACTTCAATTTGCATGATCCAATTATCTATTTTCTCTGCGTTAAGCTCTACATTATCCATTGCAAATCAAATTTAACATCTAATTTTAACAAAGGAAATTTAGAATCAACCTTCTCTAGTTGTTTTCTCTGTGTAATTGAAGAGGAACTTGAACTTGAAGGAGAGGATGGAGATGGAGGAGTTTGAGGAGAATCATCACCACCCCCTTCTCATTTACCTTGACTTGGGTCTTCTCCCTTCTTATTTCATTCTCTGTATAACTCTTCCAACATGGTTTTCATGTCAAGAAAATATTTCCAAAACATTATTTCATATTTGGAGATGGTTTCTTCCCTTGGAGATCCCATTTCTTGTCTTTGGAATGCACTTTTTGAACCAATACCAATATTGCACTCTTCAAGTGAACCTTCTCCACGCTTGAGTTTATACCTAGTTAGCATTCAATACCAATGCTTGTGCACATCCAAATTAGCATATGAGATAATCATTGATCCATTGCTCTGATACCAAACTTGATCCAAAATTAGTGATAAACTACTTCATTATGTAATTTGAATTCTTATATAAAGCTTCTCAATATTTTTGTAATATTCGTTAAAAATCGGATTAAATGAATTAAAATCGAAAATTTAAAGAATTGAAATTGAGAATAGAATAGAAATAATCATAGACAATACTTGAAAAATTGATAACTAAGTTCACCCCATATGGGATGCATCTCTGGGTCTACTTCAATCAAGGAAATGATCCATTAAAAATGATGAAAATTACAAATTGTCATCTCTTTACATCAAAGAATGGTCTTCAATTTGCAAAAGATTCACTAGTGTTCTCTATAAAGACAATAGCACAAGCATCCCAACCTTCAATGGCTTCTTCCTACAACAATGAACACAAATTGCCTATTTTCCCATTAAAGGGTCTTATGTCTATCTTCAAATACATTTTTCCCCATTATATAACACTTCCCAAGTGCACACTATAGTGGTAAAGGTGCTAAAATTTTGCAGTTAGGACAACGTTCAAATTCCCTTGAATTTTCTCCTTTGTTTTTTTGTATGGATATATTTATCCCACATATAGCAAGCATAATGATTTAACATTCTATATAGTATTTCATGGATAACATGATAGGAATGTAAGAGCATGTATGGATTTGTTAGGTGGCACATATGGAATTTACATTGGTGTGTTAGGTGGGCACGATATTTAATAAATTTTTTGAAATCCCTTTTTTAAAGATTTATCCCACAATGATTGGGATTTGGAATCTCGAGAGATTTTTAATTTTAACCTCGATGAATTATACTTTCAATGTGAAGTGTTGGTGCCATGTTGAATCCAATATTGTGAACTTTTGGGAATTACCATGCATGTACCTTGGTTCAAAGACCAAACAAACCTTGCCACATGTTTCCTTATTAATGGTCCACATGTTAGGATATGATTGGTCGATGTGTCATCATTGTACCTTTTTTTATTTGTTTTCCTTTAAATTCATCATATTGTATCGTTTGCATACAACGTTCGTTTGACCTCGTTCAAATTGTGTTGGAAATCTATTGATGATCTCTTCAACATGCAAACATTTTCAATATAATTTGACACCATATGATTGAATTGATTGTGGGGATAATCCTCAACAGATATCCATAGATTTTTGGAAATTCCATAATCCAATAAATTCTCCAATCAATCCTCTCTCTACCAATGATAGTGCCTTGATGAAAGAAGTTGTCAAAGTAATATTGACTACATGAATACTTTTATCTTTCTTGAAAAAACAAGATGGGAAAACCTTGGGATTTTCCAAATTTAGAATAGAATAAGTTAGGGCCTAGAAGTTCATAACCTATAGGGATGGTGGAGGGGGATTCCC
>JASDQU010099924.1:397006-430669 GCA_032191745.1 Picea mariana
GTGTGTGTGTGTGTGTGTGTGTGTGTGTGTGTGTGTGTGTGTGTGTGTGTGTGTGTGTGTTGTCATAAAACTTAACCATTCTAGGGTCACATTAATTATGTTCATTCAAAATCATAATAAAAACCCATTGGGGCATCAACCTTTATTCGAACTTAAACACATCAAGTTTTTTTTTTAAAATATTCATGATGAAAAAACAAATATCATCATTCTTATTTGAAATATACCCCCCTTTCAAATGATCTCTCAAATTATACCACTTTGAAACACAAAAGAAGTCCATTGGCTTCTTTGAAACATGGCCATTGGCCACTTTTGAAAGAACAATATTTGAGAACCCTTGATAAAACATCAAGCCAATTCAAAAGAACATATTTTGTAAATCCTTGACAAACCATTGGTACTCTTCAAAACAACATATTTTGAAAGGCCTCAATGAACTATTAGGCCCATTTGAAAAAACATCCTTCAAAGCTCCCTGGTAAACCACTAGGCCTCTTTGAAAGAACATCTTTTGAAAGGCCTCAATGAACCATTAGTACTCTTTTAAAGAAAATATTTTGAAAATCCTTGATTAACCATTGGGCCTCTTAAAAATAACATTTTCCTAAAGGTCCCAATGAACCATCAAGCACATCATAGATGTGGTAAGAATTTGACTTTGAGTCCAATTTAACATGATTAATGTTTGGAAAGACCACTTAAAACCTAGCACTTTGGCTCTAAGAGAAAGATATATGGAGGTGTAGGGGAGGTGTCATCTCTCTCTGGATGATGAAGCAATTTCCTTTTGATATTGATGGATATCAGTGGCCACCCACCTATTCCACTGGCTCGAAATACAGTTTTCCACCTTGGCAGTTTTTCGAGTCCCAAACTTCTGAGGCCATTTTGAGGCCCTAAACGGCATTTTTCTTACGTTTGGGGGCCCAAGATAGACCATTCCAATGAGCTATAGTGCGCCCCAAATGTATATTTTATGTAAAATTTATGCCCTCAGGAATTTGACATTCAACTACCCCCATCAGGGCCCGCAAACCTTTTGGTGTTTCATCTTTCGAGGTTAGGGTTTTGGATTTTCTTTATGTTAAAAAGGCCTTTGGGGCCTCATTGTAAACATCATCTTCTTTCTAATGAGCATAGTCTTCACATCTATTCTCATAGATAAGTTTCCACCATTCTAGTGAGTTCGTTCACTATGTATTTTTACAGTTCTATACATTTCATTCATTAATAGAAATTGTGTATTATTGTATCTTTATGTATTTATTGCAATATCTCTATGCATTTCCTTCGTATATTTCCACTTTCATTTCATTCTCAAAAAAATACAGATCACCTTTCAAGCCACAGTGTCGACTCGAATACCCAACCAACTAGACTTGTGAAAAATCTAGAGGAAATCCCATAAGTCAAGCTTCCCCCAACTTCCTCCAGGGGCAAAGCATTGGCTCTAGTTGATCGAGGCATGGTTGGCCAATTTGTAAGGATATGGCCCTCATCAAGAACAATAGCTTCAGGGATTCAAAAGACATGGAAATCCCATATCAAGGGTTATCTGAATCATTTTTTTGTGAAAGAGGGTTATATACATTTCTTTTTTAACATAAGGAAGACATGGATCTCATATTTCACAGTGAACCTTTCTTGTTGGGAGAAAGAGGAATGTATTTGAACAAATGGACACTCGATTTTAACCTAGAAAATGATGTGTCTTTAACGATCCATGTCTAGGTGTGCCTCCTACACCTTCCTCTTCATTTTTAGAGAAATGATGCTCTTCGAAGTATATACAACACTTTGGGTCATTACATTGACATGGCCGAGCCAAAGGAGAATTTATTTATTGTGCTTGCATCTGCATCGAGGTAGATCTGAATAAAGGAATTCTATAAGTAGTTTTAATCCCTCTAGATAACTATAAACATGCTTACTAACTCAACTATGAACAACTACCATTCAAGTGCAAACTTTTACATGATTATGACCACTTTTCCAAAATTTGCAAGAAATAGGAAAAACAACAACCTTCAACCTCTAGGAAAGAAGATTAGTGGAAATTTATCTCTAGAAAATTATGCTTAGGGGGATTAAGGTTTCAAACCTTGTTTGGATCTGGACCATCTTCCTTGGGAAAAAATATAGGGGGCTCCACCTCTGTTTTGAAATTCATACCAAACCTAGTGATATCTCTTATAAGAAATATGTATGATGTACTAAAAAATAATAGCTTTGAAGTGCTCACTTAAGAATATGAACCCATAAACGAGTTGAAACCCCAAAAGACACTTGAATTTGAGGAGGTAATCATCTATATGGAGCCCATTTAATCCAGTCTCATGTATTTCCCTTAGAAAAGAATGTTGAGGAGAAGTTAATGAAGACCCTAGGTAATTAGGAGGATTTTTTAGAAGAAATCTCCAAAGGAAAGGAAGAAGATACACCTGATATGGGCCTGAAAGAAGTAGAAAAATTAAAAGACGTAGAGGTAGCATTCCCATAAATGAAAACAAAGGAAACAATGACGGAAGTATCTTCAAAGGATGATAGGGCTTTGGAACAAAATTTTCCTTGAAGGTTGGGAAGAAAGGCAATTCACACAGTGAGGGATGAGAAAGTCAACAAAGAGATAATGTTGGGATCCCAACAAATGATTGTGAAAATGATGGGAGGCTCTAAACTACCAAAGGCATCAGGAAATAATGTGCCCATTAAGGGGGGTCCCACCAAAACCCTGAATAAATAATTATTTTAGTCTCATGGAATTGTAAGGGTTTAGGAAGTGACCCAAAAGTAACAATTGTCAAAGACCTTATCAAATATAAAAGGCCAACAATACTCCCGATCCATGACACTAAAATGGATGCCAAAGAAGTATTAAAAATTGGGAAGCAACTTTGGAGGAAAAGCTAAGGTATAGCAAAAGATTTGAGAGGGGCATTAGGGGCATTGTGTTCTCTCCAGAATGCTTAGGAGGTAAGTTTTGAATTATCCTTTCAAACCCAGAATTGGATCTTGACTAAATTTAGATTATTACAAAATGATAAGAGGGTAGTTGTAATTAATGTTTATATGTTTGTAAGTTACATAAACAAGGACTTGTGATGGAGATATTTTTTAAATCTAAAAAAATTGGAATTATCCTCTGAATATATCATCACTAGGGATTTTAATGTCACCTTCAACAACTTGGAGAAAAGGGGAGGAAGTTTCAATAGAGATCCATTCCAAGAAAATTTGGAACAATTATTAGAAGATTGTGATCTACTAGATATCAATCCCACAAAGGGGAAATTCACTTGGACCAATAAAAGAACAGGTTTGGATCATATAAATAGTAGGTTTCACAATCATGTTTCACTCTTTCCAAATACTAGGTTTCACAATCATGTTTCACTCTTTCCAAATACTAGGTTTCACAATCAGTTTCATTGGCGGCAGTAAACAATCCCAATGTTTTTAAATTTTTGAGATTCGAATTCATAGGTAAATTCTTGAATGAATTATCAGTCAATAGGCTTTGGAGAAAGCATGTGCAAATAAAACAAACAATAGATAAAATTCTTGCATGGTTTCAATGGCATTATGATTTCATTTGATTGAAGGCTCATTTTAGCAGTTAGGGTTGGTAGGTACGAATAACATTGATGATCAAGCTGCATTTTCATGTTTAGATTTTCAAATAATGTGTTCAGTTAGATTTTAGCAGTATATCCAGTGTTCAGTCTCCAGGTGATAGCATTGTGCAGACTTTGGTTTTCAGCGAACACTGGTGACAGGTCAGAGATGGGTACACACATTTTTGGGAGTAGCTCAATGGATCAGGTACAGGGTCTACAAGTTCTTTGCTACCTCACCGGGAGGATACCATCCCCAATTGGAGCCCATGTTATCACCATTTAAATTTTGGTATGAAATCTATATTTCAGGGTTTAATGAGGTGCTAAACTGATTTGGAAGTCATAAAAATTTGGGGGAGTGCCAGAAAATGGAAAAAGAGATTAAATTTGGCAGAGGTGTTCAGAAAATCAAGCTCAAAAGAACGTATATCGCCATCCACCAATATCAACGGTTAGGAGATACTTCAAAGTTTGAAACAACGCAGAGGTTAAAATGTCTAAGCGGGCCCAAAATTTCAACCGTGGTTTCTCTGCAAAGGTACATGGCATCTTGAGGTGTATTTTGGGGAAAAAAGAGGGTAGACTCAAAACCACCCTATCACACCCCCGAAATCATGTGATAAATGTAAATTAATTGGGTCTAATCCGATGGATACACATGATAATGAAACTTGACGGCGAGTCAAATCGTCTCAAGGAACCTGCTTGTGTACCATTCATCCGCGTAGTGCCAAATAAGCGCCGCCAAATAACCAATTTAATACTCATCATTGGAAATCGATGGTCGAATGTGAGAGGCCATTATCCCTGTAAGGATTTTCATCAGTAGCCAATGATTAGTATTTGATGGCGACTATTACTCAAAACATAGGTGAAATTACTCTATTTTGGGTAATTGACAGCTTATTCCAAAACGAGATATCTGCAAATCAAAACGCGCGACAAATTCATGTATAGTTGAGGCAAATAGGCTCATGTTTCCTGATGAAATAGAGGGAGCCGAGGAGAAATATTCAGCAATTTTCAGCAAATCGGGGAATATGGAAAAATTATCAAGTAAAAAGAGAAAGGCGTTCTGCACAAATCCTAACAACAAAATCTCGTGCAAAATCTGTTGATGAGCCATAATCAGGCGAAGAGATCAGATTGAATCCCATTATGAAGGATTTGATCACTAATGGATATGTGGATGGATACAACACACAAGCTAGTGAAATAAAAAGGAAAAAACAATGAAAGGAAGAGGCTGAAGATGGAATAGTCAAAAGTGTAGAAGAAAACCAGCCTAGCTGGCTTGACACGTTAAAGGAAGAGATTGAAAACCTGAAATAAATTGCAAGCTAAATTGAGTATATTTCAGGGAATCTTGTGATAATGCAGACAAGTGGCATTTAGGGTAAAGATCCCAGATATTTCGGTTTTTGTTTATAGTTGTTTCTCTAGAAAGTAGGATTTTGGTTTTGATAAGTTACTCCCTCTATAACCAATGTCTATTTTTGGAATCTTGGAAAGAATGACCGGTTTTTGGTCTCCTGTGCAATTTATCTATATATATTGTTAAAAAGAGAAAAGAAAGGTTTGACTGAACAGAGAAGGGTCTGCCCTCATAGAAAGAAAAATTTGTGATTCCTTATGGATTTTAATATAAGCAGAGAATGTTTTCTTAGATATCCGAGATTCATCATGGTGTTGATGTTCAGTATTTTTTCCTGTATTTCATATTCATGAATGTGTTTTGCTGCTAGTGATAATCTTTAAGCAAAAGAAGGAATTCATATTGTTGGTGCTCCTTCTCATATTGATTATACTTGTTATGTGTTTATTGGTTTCTGGTTCAAAATTCACCCTTTATTGGTGCTCTTTTTTTGGTAGTCAGCCTTTATGTTTCTTCTTCTAAAGCTATACCAACAGATTCGTCCTCTGTTAGACGCCTCTTGTCATAATGGTCTTTCCTTTCTTTCCCACTACCATCTCATATTACTTATTTGGCTGAACACCATGCATATTTTTCCTTTGTTCCCTTAGGAATACATAGCTTATAAATCTTCATACGATTTTAGGAATTGACCCCATTTTCCAATGGCCCTGTTCTCTTGTTTTTCCTACCATTTTTTTTTTAAATTACCCTATTACAAAATCTGACCTCTAAGTGCCCATCGCCAATTCTTTTTGAGTATTTTCAGTATCTATACGTCTGAGAGAGCCCTCTATGGTTGGAAGGGTCAAAATCCAACCTAAAGTCGGTTGAAATAGTTACCTCTGACGTTGTTCTATCAACCAGACAAATTTACAAAGTGCTAACAATTTGGACCAAATTTTCTCTTTCTCCATTGATGGTGACATGAAGGAAACCTTGGTTGATTCCTTTAAATATATTTTCATCGTCTTCGTATTTTTCTCCCAAATGAAGATAGGAGTTCTAGGTATCCAGGTACCCCACACATCCTTAACTATGTCTACCGCATCTTGAGAATTGAGCCAAATGGGATTGAAACAAAAGGGGAAGGGACCATAGTCAGGTACTTATTGAAGATGAAGCAATATAGGTTTATGATTAGAGCTTATTTCTAGAATTATCATGTATTTGAGAGTTTTGTTTAGAAAAATAAGACTTTTATGAACCAAGAAGTGGTCTAGAACCTAGTATTTATATGATCTAAACCTGTTCTTTTATTGGTCCAAGTGAATTTCCCCTTTGTGGGATTGATATCTAGTAGATCACAATCTTCCAATAATTGATCCAAATTTTCTTGGAATGGATCTCTATTGAAACTTCCTCCCCTTTTCTCCAAGTTGTTGAAGGTGACATTAAAATCCCTAGTGATGATATATTCAGAGGATAATTCTGATTTTTTTAGATTTAACAAAGATCTCCATCACAAGTCCTTGTTTATGTAACTTACAAACATATAAACATAGAAACATGCAAAAAACAACAATAATGTTTCACTCTTTCCACTGCATTCTTGTTTTCATGTGATTTAATGGGTTGATTCCCACCAAGAGGTTGAAAAATCTGTTGAGACTGCTGGAAATAACAATCTTCTAAATCGTAAGACAATGTTGATTGAAATGAACCCCCTGGTGGTAAGCAACCCATATTTAATATTGGCGTTAGTTTACTCTCATATTTATTTCTAAGCTTACAATTAATCATAAGCTGTAAATTCTGATTTTTAAAACACTCTATATAGCATGCCACGGGGTCATAAAACACATGAGAAAACACTTCTTCTTGATGAACAAAAATAGAAAGACAAGTCTCCTTCATAAATGTTTTTTGTTCTTTCTCTACTTCTTCATCTCTGAGAATAACTTCAAATGAAATGGTAGTGATAGGTTTGTCTACAAAAACATTCATACAACCTTGAACATCTTCAACTCTGACAGCCATATTATGTGCATCAGATCCATCCTCTTGTTCATAATATTCTTGCAAATGTGAAAAGAGAACAGCATGAACCATTTCACCTTCTGGAATTCTCATAGATGCATTTTCAAAACCATGATCTTCAAAGGGATCAAAGAAAACAACTGCCTCTTTATTATCTTTCTGTATTTCTGACTAAACAGTGGCATACATTATTTTTTTGTTTTCTTGAAATTCAATCTCATTTGTTTGTTCACTGCTTGAAATCTCCATTGATTCAGTTTCAAAACCCTTATCCATGTCTAATCACATTGGAATTTGAACAACCACATCATTCATAAGGGAAGAAAAACAACTTTGAAGCACTTTGTTTTGTTGGAAATCTTGTTGAATATCTTCATCAATTTCAGGAAAAGGCAAATGACTTTGAACAACAATGTTTTTATCATCTTTCCCTGTTTGCTCATGATTTGCTTTCAACAATTCAAAGGAAGAAAAACATAATGGAAGATAGTTTTCATTTGAAAGTCCACTTCTTTCTTCATATTCAACATCATGCCTGGAGAATTTCTGATATGAAACATTATAAATATTTTGCTTCAGCAATTTGAAGAAGCAAAGCACAATGGCAAGGTTCTTTCACCTGATTCAAAACCTTCTTCATTTTCTTCACTGTTTTCATATGCACATTTTTCAATTTCTTTGGATTGTTGAACATACTCCTTTTTAGATTCATCTTCGACCAATGGCTGCAAATTTGAACTGACAAGACCTTCTACATAACAATTGACAGGGTCATCAAACACATGAGAATATTTCTGCAATTCCTTGTCAATTTGTTCCAATGAATCAGTGTAAATTGGCATCAACACACATTCATTTTCTTCAGTGATGATCTTAGAATTTTCTTTCAATAATTGAAATGAAGAAAAGCATAAAGGTATAGAATTTCCTTCAGTTGGTTCAATACTTTCTTCTTTGTAACTATGATATATAAGTTGATTCAAATGATTGATAGAGACCATGCAAATGGTTGTTCTAGGAATTCAACATCACAATCATCATCATATTCATCATATATAGGCAAATCAGCAACATCTGCAATGCCATCTAACAAGAAAAAACTCGGAACATCAACCTGCTCTTCAACAGACCGATTTGCAAATTCATCTTCTTGACTGTCTACAAATGAATATATAAAATAATCATCTCCATGCTTATCATGGGATGAATTAGAAGCTAAATTAGCACCTCCTTTTTCAATAAGTGAAATATAATATTTTTCAAAATCATTAGCATTAAAAAATTCAAGAGGACCTATGATATTATTAACTCTCTGCTCAAGATTCCAATCTACTATTTTATGTTCATATTAATTGTCATGTTCTTTAGCATTCCTCATTTTGAATTTGCTTACATGCTTGGATATTGTGTTAAATCTCTTGAGCATCATTAAACATTTTGTTGTAAGGACTTAGGTATTGTTTCCATCAAGAGGAAAGACAAATCTAGATGAAAATTTGTTGCATAATGGAGCATGGCAGCAGCGTCAGTGGGTTGAATTTCTTTGGGAAATTTGTAATAAATACTAGAAAACCTTCTACTAAATGTAGAAATAGTTTCATTGCTCTGCCCTTTTAAGGCATAAAACTCTGTAAGTTGTAGATCCAAAGATTTCTTCTTGCCCCAAAATTTCAAAAAGACATTCTTCAATTCCTCCCATGAGTTAATTGTCTCTGGCTGCAAATGTTTAAACCAGTCTTTAGCATCCCCTTTGAAGGATTGAGAGAAGGCCCTCGTATAAATTTCATCGTGATCAATCTCAAACAAATCTATAAAATGATCAAACTCTTGGATGTTTCTCAGCTATGGTGGCATTAGAGTCTCCACCAAACACAGGTAGGTACTTATAGTGCTTTGGAGGAAAATCATGAAATATGTGAGGTAATTTTAAGGGTTTGTATCTATGTTGAATCTTGGAGGGTGTTGGATCAAGTACAGGAAGTGAAATATCAGCCTTGGTTTCATGAGGCTCATCAACTTGGTTATGGTCATCACATGGCTGAGATGGAAAATTTTGATCAAAATCAGTGATAAAGTGAGGAGATGTATGTACAACTTTAAGAGGAGGATATACAATTGCAATATTCTCATGATCATCATTTGAATGCAGTAGGTAAATAAAAATTTGTTTAGCATGATCAGGAAAGGACAAAAGGTAATTAATCACAAACAATAATAAGTCTTGGAAAAAACTCAACTTTAGGTATTTTTTTTCTCCCATGATGTCCTTTCATACCACTGTCAAGGGATCTCATCTTCCATTGGAGTCTCTGAATCACATTTGAAGCTTGATTGGAGTCACCAATAAAATCTTCAGGCTACTGAGTCTTTGGGCAGTGGAGTCGCCATGAAAATTTTGAATTCTAGATTCTTGAAAATGGAGTCGCCAAGTGAATGATGTACAACCTTTCTGTGCCTGAATACTTTCACCATCAGTAATTAGATCTAAAATTTGTCATTTCTCCCAAGAAAGATTTCACTTTCGCTCCTCGACAACGGCGCCAGAATGTTATCACTCTGTAAGTTTGTCTGGTTGATAGACCATCAAAAGAGGTAACTGTTTCAACTGAATTTAGGTTGGACTCTGACCCTTCCAACCATACAGGGCTCTCTCAGATGTATAGATACTGAAAAATACTCAAAAATATTTGGCAATGGGCACTCAGAGGTCAAATTCTACAATAGGGTATTTAAAAAAAAAAAAATTGGTAGGAAAAACAAGAGAATGAGGCCATTGGGCAATGGGGTCAATTCCTGAAATCGTATGAAGATTTATAAGCTATGTATTCCTAAGGGAACAGAGGAAAAATAGGCATGATGTTCAATCAAATAAGTAATATTAGATGGCAGTGGGAAAGAAAGGAAAGACCACTATGAAAAGAGGCTTCTAACAGAGGATGAATCTCTTTGTATAGCTTTAGAAGAAGAAACATAAAGGATGGCTACCAAAAACAGAGCACCAATCAAGGGTGAATTCTGAACCAGAAACCAATAAACACATAACAAGTATAATCAATATGAGAAGGAGCACCAGCAATATGAATTCCTTATCTTACTTAAATATTATCACGAGCATCATAACACATTCATGAATATGAAATACAGGAAAACATATTGAACATAAACACCGTGATGAATCTTGGCTATCTAAATAAAAGTTCTCTGCTTATATTAAAATCCATAAGAAATCACAAAGTTTTCCTGCTACAAGGGCGGGCCCTTCTCCGGCTAGTCGAACCATTCTTTTCTCTTTTTAACAGTATATATATATATATATATATATATATATATATAGTACATAGGAGAACAAAAAGCGGTCATTCTTTCCAAGATTCCAAAAATAGACATTAGTTACAAAGGGAGTAACTCATCAAAATTGAACTCCTACTTTCTAGGGAAATAGCTATAAACGGAAACCAAAATATCTGGGATCTTTACCCTAAATGCCACTTGTCTACATTATCACAACATTCCTCAAAATATACTCAATTTAGCTTGCAATTTATTTCAGGTTTTCAATCTCTTCTGTTAGCGTGTCAAGACAGCTAGGTTGGTTTTCTTCAACTTTTTTTATTGTTCCAGCTTCAACCTCCTCCTTTCATTGTTTTTTCCTTTTGCTCTCACCAGCTTGTGTGTTGTATCCATCCGCATATCCATTAATGATCAAATCCTTCATAATGGGATTCAACCTGATCTCTTCTCCTAATTCTGGCTCATCAGCAGATTTTGCGTGAGATTTGGTTGTTAGGATTTGCGCAACATGCCTTTCTCTCTTTTTACTTGATAATTCTGTCATATTCCCTGATTTGCTGAAAACCATTGAATCTTTCTCCTCAGCTCCCTCTGGTTCGTCAGGAAACATGAGCCTATTTTCCTCAAATGTACATGAATTGGTCGAGTGTTTCGATTTGCAGATATCTCATTCTGGAATAAGTCGTCAATTACCCAAAATAGAGTAATTTCACATGTCTTTTGAGTAACAGTCGCCATCAAATAGTAATCATTGTCTATTGATGAAAATCCTTACATGGATAATGGCCTCTCACATTCAGCCATCGATTTCCAATGATGAGTATTAAATTGGTTATTTGGCGGCGCTTATTTGGCGCTACGCGGACGAATGGTACACAAGTGGGTTCCTCGAGATGATTTGACTCATCGCCAAGTTTCATTGTCACATGTAGCCATCGGATTAGACCCAATTAATTTACATTTAGCACGTGATTTCAGGGATGTGGTAGGGTGGTTTTGAGTCTACCCGCTTTTCACCCTGAAATACACCTGAAGATGCCACGTACCTTTGCGGGGAAACCACAATTGAAATTATGGGCCCGCTTAGACATTTTAACCTCTGCGTTGTTTCAAAATCTGAAATCTCTCCTAATCATTGATCTCAGCGGATGGTGATCTACATCCTTTCAAGCTCGATTTTCTTAACGCCTCCGCCAAATTTAATCTCTTTTTTCCATTTTTTGGCACTCCCCCAAATTTTTCTGACTTCCAAATCGGTTTAGCACCTCACTAAACCCTAAAATCTTGATTTCATACCAAAATTTAAATGGTGATAACACAAATTAGAAGAGATGCAAATGAGAATGGAAGGGGTTGAAATTACTATGAAAACCCGACAGGAATAATTTTTTTTGAAAAATCAGTTTCATAAAGTCTTGAAGAAAGAGGAAGAGAATTAGCACTTTAAATCCCAGATTATTTGGTTAATGGTAGGAGACAAGAACACCAAATTTTCCACATACAGGAAAAAGCTAGACTATTCAAAAATAATGTAAAAGAATTTTTTTGGAAGATGGCTCGAGTTGGGAATGTTGATAAAATGTTGGAACATATTCCCAAATTAATTAATGATGAATACAATATGGAGTTGATTCAACCCATGAAGGAAGCAGAAATCATATCAACAATATGGATTTTAGAGTTTGATAAATCCCAAGGGCTCGACGGGTTCTCCATCTCCTTTTATAGACATTTTTTGGACCTCATTAAATTTGAATTAAAAATAATGATGAATTATGCCCATATATCTTTCAAATTAGGTGGGAACATGAATTATTTGTTTCTAGATTTAATACCCAAAGAATCTAATTCTTCATCCTTCGCCAAATTCAAGCCTATAGATTTATGCAACTCCTCTTATAAGAATGTGACCAAAATAATTGTTGTTCATCTTAGGAAAATGTTGTCTCGGGTCATATCTATAAATTAGGGTGGTTTATGCATGATAGACTATTACTGAATACATTGTGTCAGTGCAAGAAGTAATGCATTCTAGTATGACAAAAAAAGAGAAAGGAATGGTTGTGTTGTTCCAACACAAAACACTCCCTAATTTATTTTGTTCACCATTACTCTAAGAGGATAAATTGGGCCCCCTATTAAATTTTTTCTACTGAAAAACATTATAGACTCTCTCATGAAAATCTTAAATCACAAGACTCTCTTCTTACTCTCTAGACTTTACCATTTTAAGCGATTTTGAATATCACTTTGTCTCGTTGATACACAATGTATTGGCGAGCTTCCTCCCTCTTCATCGATACACAGTGCATCGATGAGCATTCTCTATCCCTACTGATACAACCTATATCAACAACATCTCCCTATTCTCTCTAACATTTTAAAAAACATCCAACACTTGGAAATTTTTGGTTTTATTTCTTCCCTTTGAGCCTATCGGAATTAAATCTCCTTCCTAGTGTCAATACAGTGGAGGCCAATCCTTATTTTGGTACCGCTACAATGGAGGCCAATCCTTATTTTGGTGTCAATATAGTGGAATTTGATCTTCTCTTGCATTCTGATATAGTGGAGGTCATTCATCTTCTCGACGTCGATATGCAGGTGCCCCATCCTCCTTCGACCACCAATGCATCATTGTAGAATCCCTTATTTTCATCGATACACTGTGTAACAGCAAGCTTCCTCTATTTTTTTTTATACACAGTGTAGCAGCAAGTTTCATTTATCTTTGTCGATACACGATGTATCAGCAAGTTTCATTCATCTTCATCGATACAAAGCGCATCGCCGGAGATTTTTCTTCTTCCTCCGTCGATGTATCAACGAAAGATATTCATCCCTTACCAGCATGGGGTGTATCAAAAATGATATTCCTTCTCTCACCGACATAGACCATGTTAGTGAGACGCTCACATCTTGATCCCAATTCTTCCAACTCAAATCCTTTTCACTAGGCACATTAGTAAGGTTCTTTCAATTATCAAAGATTAAGAATTTCGAGTTTGATTGTATGGTTGATGTTGATTTCTTGTTGATTTTGATTGATGTCGTGTTGCAGTAGCGATTAAGTATTATAATAATATGGACAAGTTTGTTTGTGTCTCTAACAACTTTCACTACTCATACTAAATCAACATGTGTTTTGTGATTCTTGATTATGTGACTAACCATGATCATAAAACTGTTGTTTATTGTCAGGTGGGTTAATTGTGGCATTTATAAGACACAGGTTGGATCTAAACTACATCTCAGAGAAGAATTGGTCCTCCCAACTCATAAACAGTGTTAAGCGCTCCAAATTTCAGTCAATTGTTTTCACGAGATTGTATTTTTGTGCCACTGAAAAATGACATCAGTTCCAATAGATGGATTAAGAGCCTATATAACACAGATTCCATAGGAGTTGATGGAACTAAATTTGGGAAAATCCATAGTGAGAAAAAGGTTTGGACTTTCATTGAAAAACTCCTTTGCTTGTAATTTTGGGTACTGATCAAAGTGGATTTTTCACCCTCAAAATAGGCTAATTGTATATTTTACAAGATTACGATTCCAACACCATTGACGAAATCAAAATCTGAGGCCCAGAAGTGTAAGAATTATCACCAAGGATCTCCCTCCAAGACAACCTCTTTAACTATGACGACGTTGAAATGATTGGATGAAGTGGTATGTCCTCTCACTAGAAACCTCTCTCCATGTTCTCCGCATCACAAAAAAATCACCCTAATCAGAGATCGTATAAGCAAGAAATTAACCTTTGAAATCGAGCTAAGCTACGTCAATATCTCCTTTAACAATGTCAAGCATAAGTTAGTGTTTTTCGATCTGCATGGTTTTTTCGCTTGAAAACTGGTTTTTTTGCTTTAAAAAGGTTTTTAAAAATGGTTTTAAAATGTTAAACCATGTTTTAATTCATACCAAATTTAATTAAAGCCTGGTTTAGGACATTACCAGTGAAATCAATACATAGTTGGAGACAATTCATGGAAGTATTTATCGTTGCTCATGTAGATTATGATTATGATGAACTCTTTAATGAACTTGAATAAATTTGTGTACTCAAAAATGAACCTATGGATGATTTCTTTCAAAGAATCATGCAATTTTTTCTTGTGAGATAAATATTCCTGCAAAACTTTGTTTAACTTGTAAGCCAAGAAAGTATGATAGTTCTCCTATCATGGACATCTCAAACTCTGTTTGCATAGATTTAGCAAACCACTAGACAGAGGGTTCATTAGTACAGCCAAAAATAATATCATCTACATAAACCAAAACAACTAGTAAGTTATCACCTTCAGACTTAATGTAGAGATTGTTGTCAACAGTGCCTTTCTTGAATCCTTTGTCTTGTAAGAATTTGTCCAGTCTATAATACCAAGATCGTGGTGCTTGTTTCATTCCATATAGAGCCTTCTTCAACTTACAGACATAGTTAGGATTATCTATCAATGTGAATCCTTCAGCTTGCTCCATATATACTTCTTCCTTTAGATCTCCATTAAGAAATGATGACTTAACATCCATCTGATACACTTTAAAGTTCTTATGACATGAATATGCAAGAAACATTCTGGTAGCTTCCAATCTTGCCACTGGTGCAAAATTTTCATCAAAATCCTAACCTTCAACTTGTGCATACCCTTTACAGACCAGACTAGCTTTATTTCTAACAACTTGTCCTTTTTCATTCATTTTATTTTTGAACAACTATTTGGAACCTATTACATTCTTGTCTTCAAGTCTAGGAACAAGATCCCAAGTATTGTTCTTCTCAATCTAATCAAGCTCTTCATTCATAGCTCTAATCCAATCATCATGATGGCTGGCATCATCGAAATTTTTTGGTTCAGTCACAGATAAAAAGGCAATATGAGATTGTTCTGAGTCAATAATGAGTTTCCTTCTTGTCTGAACTCCTTTATTTATATCTCCAATTATCTGATTTTCGGGATGATTCTTTCTAACAATTATGGGAGGTGATTTTGCTTCTTTTTGTTGATTTGTGTTAGTTGGAGTATTAGTATCTTCATCTGATTCAGAGTCTTCTATTTCTAATCCTTGGACCTGTTCATCTTCATCTTCAACTATATCTTTTGTGCTTGGTTCAGCATTGCTTACATTTATGACTGGGGTTTCTTAATCAACTTTTATGTCTATACAATCAACTAGTTTATGCAGCCTCTTATTGTAACATATGTACCCTTTACTGTTTGTAGCATAACCCAAGAAGATCCCCTCATCATCCCTGTCATCATATTTGCGAGTATTTTCATCATTATTATTGATATAACATTTACTCCCAAAGACTTTAAAATGCTTGACTAAGGCAGGTCTTCCAAACCATAGTTCATAAGGAGTCTTGTCACTGTGTGGTCTGAGATGAGATTTTTTAAGAATATGAACAGTTGTATAGATTGCTTCCACCCAATATGTCTGAGATATATTCCTTTCATTCATCATTGATCTTTCCATTTGTTGTATTGATCTGTTCTGCCTCTCAACAACTCCATTTTTATATGGGGTTCTTGGAATTGTGTACTCTCTTTTGATCCCATGTTTATCACGGAACTCTTTGAAGTTCCATGAGATAAACTCTCCTCCTCTATCAAACCTTATTGCCTTCAATCTTTTTCCTATTTGATTCTCAGTTAGACCCTTAAACACTTTGAATTTTTCAAATGCTTTAGATTTTTCCTTCAAAAAGGCAACCCATGTTAGTCTAGAATAATCATCAATAATCAACATTAAATAGTTTTCTTTTCCTCTACCTTCTTTCCTTGACGGGCCACATAAATCTATATGAACTAACTAGAGAGGTTTTTCTGTTGAAGGGAAGTTTTTAGATTTGAACTGTGTCCGTGTAAGCTTTCCTATATGGCAAGGTTTACAAACATAATCATATGGCTTTGATATATTTGGAAGATCCTTTACTGCCCCATTGTTTCTAATCTTGATTATATGATCAAAATTAAGATGTCCAAGTCTCCTATGCCATAGCCAACTTTCATCATACTTGCTTAAGTGACATTCTTCTTTTTCTGCTTTTAACACATAGACATTGTTTTATGTTCTTATCCCTTTTGCAACCAGCTGTCCTGAATTCACAGACTTTGTTTTACAATATTTAGAAGTAAAAACAACCTCGCATGCTCGATCACAGACTTGACTGACACTAAGTAAATTATGTTTCATACCATCTGCAAATAACACGTCTTGAGATTTTCCTTTTCCATTACTCAAACTTACCATTCCTTTACCCTTTATTTTTCCTGGTGCATCGTTTCCAAAAGTTACATTTCCTGATTTGTTTTCACTTAGAGTTAGAAACTTACTTTTTTCTCTAGTCATATGTTTGTATTATCCATTGTCAATATACCAGGGATTCCTTTTCTTTTGGGCTGATAACACTAGTCCACACTTGTCATCTTCTTTCTTCTTCCAAACCTTGAAATTTTCAGCAGTGGACTTCAAATCTGGCTTATAATTTCTTAAGCGACAATCTGTGGCTTTATTTCCATAGTTATGACAGACATAACATTCAGGTTCACTGAATAACAGACTGTCAAGATTTTTATGCTCATAACTGTTATTATGTTTGTTTCTTATCGGTCTCAATCTTTGTTGTGGTAGATAATTATTCCTTGAATAACTTGTTTCCTCATATCTGGGAAAAGACTGTCTTCTCTGAGTGGATCGATTTCTTTCATGTTGATAGTTTCTCTGATCAGTTCTGGTACATTTTCCTTCATTCCTTCTTGGTGGCTGATTTTCTTTCTTTGTTTTTGCAGAATGGTTGTTGTCAATGATTGTAGATTTAACAAACTTGATGGGTTCCATATTACTTGGATGATCACTACTTGATCCTTATTCATACCCCAAGCTAGCTTTCAACTTCGGATTCCTTTGTTTATTTAGAATGGAAGTTAGTTCTTCTGAGACTTTAATACTTGGAAGGTTTTGGTGATATAATACCTTAAACTTCTCCATTTCCTTTCTGGTTTTTACTATCTCTTCTTCTAAGGCTTCACACCTTGATTTCTTCTTTGATAACAGTTGTTTCAGAATGTATTCTATTTTATTTGCCTCTTCTAACTCCACTTTTAGTAGAGAAAAGTCTTCATCAGGTTTTTTATCATTCATTTTAAACTGCATCAACAACCCTTTTTGTTTTATCTTCTTACATTTGAGTCTGTCAATTTCTTCCAAGGAACTGATTAATTCACCTTCCATATCCACCACATCTTCTTCATCATCCATTTCACCTCCTAAATGTTCATCATCAAGATCTCCCATAGTCATAAGCATAAAATCATTCACTTTGTCTTCACATGATGAATCATTATCTATGTCTTCTGAGGAGTTGTCATTGTTTGCACACAAACTTTTCTTTTTACTATATTTCTTAAATTTGTATTTCTTTTCATTATCAGAGTTCTGATCCTTTTTTCTGGTGAGGACATTTATATGCAAAATGACCTATCTTACCATAATTAAAAAATTTTAAAGGGAGCTTGCCTTGATATTTTCATGTTCCTTTCTTTAACCTTCTCACAAATTTTTCTTCAATATCATCGAATTTTGAATCAGAATTCTTGTCTACTTTAAAATATGCTTCTCTAGTAATGGATTTATCTTTGCTAATTATCATTTCATATGCAGTTAGAGTTCCTAGGAGTTGATCAATGGTTAGATTTTTAAGATCATTTATTTCTTCTATTGCAGAGACTTTTGGATTAAATTTATCAAGGAGAGATCTCAAAATCTTCTGAACTAAAAATGATTCTTCAATTTTCTCACCAAGACACTTCATGGCATTCACAAGCTGTTCAACTCTTAAAAAATACTTGTTGACTATTTCATCTTCATTCATCTTTAGTTGTTCAAATTTCAATCTATAAGTTTGAAGTTTGGCATCTTTTACTTTCTCATTTCCTTCATAATTGTTAATAATTTTATCCCACATTTCTTTGGTAGTTTAAAGATGCATCACCTTTACAAACTCAGCTTCTACAAGTCCATTCAAGATATCATTCATTCCCTTAGCATTAAATCTAAATTCTAACTTATCATCCTTGGAAGCTAGCACAACAGGCTTTATGTATCCGATCTCTACTACATCCCAGACATCAGCACCTAAGGCCATTAGGTATGTTCTCCTTCTAACCTTCCAAAAGGAAAAATTTGTTCCATCAAACAAAGGAGGCTTACTAGCTAAAGTCCCTTCATGACCTGTCATGTTTAAGCTTGCAGATCTACCTTTAAATAAAAGGAACCTTCTCTAATACCAATTGTTGAAATTACTAAGACAACTGAGAGGGGGGGGTGAATCAATTGTTACTATGCTTAAACAATCTTAAGTCTATTAAAACATTTTTAATCTTTCATCAAGTGACCATAAATATTATACATCATATGGAAAACATATATAATGAGCATCAATCACACATAAGATATACATAGAGACATATTTTCACGAGGAAACCCATAAAGGGAGAAAACCTCTTCTTCTTTGAAATGATAGGCAGTGTTTTAAGTTCTGTGCATCATCTATGCTTGAGCACCAACTCAAAGTGAGGCCACTACCTTTGTTTTTACAAGCTCCAACTTGTTGATATCACCAACTCTCTGGTTTCTCTAGCACCCACTAGAAGGAAGCACCAACTCCCTAAATATTCCAGCACCAACTAGATTTATACAAGCACCAACTTGTATACAAAAAACTTTGTGTTTTCCCAAGCACCACCCTGCCACCCTGTTTTCTATCCACAACTAGGTGGAAGATACAACTTCCAATATTCAAGCACCAACTTGAATATCAAAGGACCACAGTCCTCCCTAGCACCACCCTTCCTCCCTGATTATGAATAAATGACTGACAAATAAACAATACAAATATATCAATTCTTACCACTTCTTCATTGTTCTGCAATTCCTTATGCTTTGTTCATACTTGGCTTGACTTGTTGTCTCTTTCTTTTTGTTCTTTCTCTGTCCTTCTCATGCTTCTTTGACATGTGCACATTCTTCTCTCTTCACCTTTTCTGTTATGTTCAGCTTCTGTTCCTCATCTCTGAGATTTATTCACACTACGCATACTGTAATTTTACCTTTCTACAGTTCAACTCATTTTTCAGTCAGAACAACCAACGGTACACAGTCACTACATCTTTCTTTTATGCACTTTACACAACTTCAATTACACATCGAATTCCTAGGACAACAATGCTTCAACCATTGAATCGCCAAACGTCCAAGAACCATGATTTGGTTCTGCTAACTGAATCGTAACTGAACAGTTAATTCTAAATATCAATAGTATCCCTTCGATCAAATTTCCATTTAATGACCATCATTGGATTAAATCCACAAGGTCTTGTGTTTATCCCATACGCCCACTGGCTATGACCATGGGCCTAATCAAAATGTGTTTCCCATTTCGCATTTCAACAATCCTGTGTTGAAGGGTCTCGACGCTCCAAGTTGAGATCCCCGAAATGGAGCTTAGCTTCATGCTATCTCTTCCCTCTCATATGACCATCGGTGGTGACCACAACCTACACCCAAAAGGTTTTTTTCATTTCACGAACTTAAGAACTTCATCAAGCCTGATCAACGGTCAAGATCTCCAATGATCTGACGGTTCAAATCTCATCGTGATCTCGCGTTTCAGGATTCCTGTGATGAAGGGTCTCGACACTCCAAGTTGTGATACCCAAAATGGAGCTTAGCAATTAGCTCCTTCCCTTAAGCCTTCGATGATGTAACCTTGTCTATGACCACATGCTAGACCTTATCGCGATTTGCAAGGTTGGAGCATTTCCTTCCTTTGAATTTCAAGTCAGTGAAATGTTAATCCCTCGCCACATGTCCCTCTTGGATCAATGATTAAGGTCTTATCATGATTTCACAACTTCAAGGGCCTTCGTTATGCATGATTAATGGTCCACGATATCCCTTTGATCAACGACTCAGATTAAATCATGGTTTCGCATTTTGCAATTTCAAAGGATAGAGCACCTCCTTCCTTTGACCTTTCAGTCAGCGAAATGTCAATCGCTCGCCATGTTTCCTCTGCATCCAACATTCCATAGCATACCTCAATCCAAGGGTTTAGATCAACCCTCAATCTGACAGCTCAGATCATTTCGGGATATCACATATCGTGATTTCCCATACCATGCTCCATTGACTCCTCCAATGTGCAAGTCAGTGAAATTCCAATTTCTTGCCATGTGTCCTATGACTCCAACGGTCAGGATTTTTATCGTGAGTTTGAGGGGTTAGAGAACCTCTTTCCCTTGGATTTCCTGATCTACCAAACTCTAAAACAAAACCTTTGTTGTGCTCTAACTGTTTGTCACATGTCCTTCTTGGATCAACGTTCCTCCTGCTTTCGGGACTTTCTAAGCCCGCTTCATCTTGTACTTAAATATCGTGCTCCTTCTTTTGGATCTGACAATGGTCAGTCTTCGCACTCAGATCCAATGCCTAAGATCTGTTCTCCTCTCTTGTGCGCACCTCTAGTCTTAATTCAGATCTAATGGTCATCGAAAATTCTGAATGGGATCCAACGATCACTGTTTCTCCTCCTCCTGAGCTCACACTACTGATCTTGCCATTCCATGATTGTCGCTATGTTGTTGATCGTGATCTTTTCCATCAATGATGAACACACATATTCTGCCTTTATCTGAAAACATGCCAACAATCTCCCCCTTTGGCATTGATGGAAACCCCTTGAAACCCCTTGAAGAACATCTAATTATACCGTTGTAGCATCCTTGAAATTACCACACTTTCTCCCCCTTTGACATCAATGTCAAAGAAGAAACATGCTCCCCCTGGGCTGCTGCAGTACATACTCCCCTTGTCAACTATGAGCAGCTTAGAAATACAACAGATATTCAATAAGTGCTCCCCCTAACCAGGTGAACAGATTAGACGAAAGAAGTTATAACCCCCAACTTTTGATGAAGATATCCAAAAGGGGTTGATGCAAATGGTTTAGTAAATATATCAGCGATCTGTTCTATGGAAGGAATATAATTCAGCTGAACGACTCTGTTTGTAACTTGTTCTCTGAGAAAATGGTATTTTATTGGGATATGCTTAGTCTCGGAATGAAGAACAGGATTCTTGGAGACACTAATGGCACCAGTGTTATCACAATGAATTGTAATCGGATCAGTATAATTTACCTTCAAATCTGTAAGAGATTTAATCATCCATAAAATCTTAGTGCAGCAAGTAGCAGCAGCAATGTACTCTGCCTCTGTAGTTGATAAGGAAATAGATCCCTACTTCTTACTAATCCATGCTACCAATGAGTCACCGAGGAAGAATGCACCTCCACTGGTTCTCTTTCTCTCATCCACACAATTTGCCCAATCTTCATCTGAATAAGAATTTAACTGAAAATTCTTATTTTTTGGATACCACAGACCATAAGTCATTTCTCCCTTCAAGTATTTGAATATCCTTGTGACATCTACCAAATGACTTTGTTTAGGAGCAGACTGATAACGACCTACCATTCCAACAGCTTGCATTATATCAGGACAGAATGTTGTGATGTACAAAAGACTGCATATCATTGATCGGTATGTCCTTTGATCAACATCGGGTGAAATATCATCTTTACTGAGCTT
Source organism: Picea mariana (assembly GCA_032191745.1). Lineage (NCBI taxonomy): Eukaryota > Viridiplantae > Streptophyta > Pinopsida > Pinales > Pinaceae > Picea > Picea mariana. The sequence goes on from JASDQU010099924.1 coordinate 418,969, forward strand.
GCCACCAACCACCATAGGTGTACTAACAGGAGAAGAATCTTCCATCTGAAATTTCTTCAACATCTCTTTCAAATAATTTTCTTGTGAGATAAATATTCCTGCAGAACTTTGCTTAACTTGTAAGCCAAGAAAGTATGATAGTTCTCCTATCATGGACATCTCAAACTCTGTTTGCATAGAGTTATCAAACCACTAGACAGAGGGTTCATTAGTACAGCCAAAAATAATATCATCTACATAAACCAAAACAACTAGTAAATTATCACCTTCAAACTTAATGTAGAGATTGTTGTCAACAGTACCTTTCTTGAATCCTTTGTCTTGTAAGAATTTGTCCAGTCTATAATACCAAGCTTGTGGTGCTTGTTTCAGTCCATATAGAGCCTTCTTCAACTTACATACATAGTTAGAATTATATGTCAATGTGAATCCTTCAAGTTTCTCCATATATACTTCTTCCTCTAGATCTCCATTAAGAAATGTTGACTTAACATCCATCTGATACACTTTAAAGTTCTTATGACATGAATATGCAAGAAACATTCTGATAGCTTCCAATCTTTCCACTGGTGCAAAAGTTTCATCAAAATCCTGACCTTCAACATGTTCAGACCCTTTACAAGCCAGTTTGGCTTTATTTCGAACAACTTGTCCTTTTTCATTCATTTTATTTTTGAACACCCATTTGGAACCTATTACATTCTTGTCTTCAGGTCTAGGAACAAGCTCCCAAGTATTGTTCTTCTCAATCTGATCAAGCTCTTCATTCATAGCTCTAATCCAATCATCATGATGGTTGGCTTCATCAAAATTTTTTGGTTAAGTCATAGATAAAAAGGAAACATGAGATCGTTCTGAGTCTTTAATCAATTTCCTTCTTGTCTGAACTCCTTTATTTATATCTCCAATTATCTGATTTTCGGGATGATTATTTCTAACAATTCTGGGAGGTGATTTTTCTTCTTTCTGTTGATTTGTTTCAGTCAGAGTATTAGTATCTTCATATGATTCAGAGTCTTCTCTTTCTGATCCTTGGACTTGTTCATCTTCATCTTTAACTATATCTTTTGTGCTTGGTTCAACACTGCTTACATTTCTGACCGGGGTTTCTTCATCAACTTTTATGTCTATATAATCAAACATTTTATGCAGCCTCTTATTGTAACATATGTACCCTTTACTGTTTGTAGTATAACCCAAGAAGATACCCTCATCATCCCTGTCATCATATTTGCCAATATTTTCATCATTATTCTTGATATAACATTTACTCCCAAAGACTTTAAAATGCTTGATTGAGGCATGTCTTCCAAACCATAGTTCATAAGGAGTCTTGTCACTGTGTGGTCTAAGATGAGCTTTGTTAAGAATATGAATAGTTGTATGGATTGCTTCCACCCAATATGTCTGAGATATATTCCTTTCATTCATCATTGATCTTGCCATTTGTTGTATTGATCTGTTCTGCCTCTCAACAACTCCATTTTGTTGTGGGGTTCTTGGAATTGTGTGCTCTCTTTTGATCCCATGTTTATCAGATAACTCTTTGAATTTCCATGAGCTAAACTCTCCTCCTCTATCAGACCGTATTGCCTTCAATCTTTTTCCTGTTTGATTCTCAGTTAGAGCCTTAAACACCTTGAATTTTTCAAATGCTTCAGATTTTTCCTTCAAAAAGGAAACCCATGTTAGTCTAGAATAATCATCAATAATCAACATAAAATAGTTTTCTTTTCCTGTACCTTCTTTCCTTGATGAGCCACATAAATCCATATGAACTAGCTGGAGAGGTTTTTCTGTTGAAGGGAAGTTTTTAGATTTGAACTGTGTTCGTGTAAGCTTTCCTATTTGGCAAGGTTTACAAACAGAATCATATGGCTTTGATATATTTGGAAGATCCTTTACTGCCCCATTGTTTCTAAGCTTGATTATATGATCAAAATTTAGATTTCCAAGTCTCTTATGTCATAGCCAACTTTCGTCATACTTGCTTAAGTGACATTCTTCTTTTTCTTCTTTTAACACATAGACATTGTTTTATGTTCTTATCCCTTTTGCAACCAGTTGTCCTGAATTCACAGACTTTATTTTACAATCTTTAGAAGTAAAAACAACCTCACATCCTTGGTCACAGAATTGACTGACACTAATCAAATTATGTTTCAGACCATCTACAAATAACATGTCTTGAGCTTTTCCTTTTCCATTACTCAGACTTACCAGTCCTTTACCCTTTATTTTTCCTGGTGCATCGTTTCCAAAATTTACATTTCCTGATTTGTTTTCACTTAGAGTTAGAAAATTACTTTTGTCTCTAGTAATATGTTTGGAACATCCATTGTCAATATACCAGGGATTCCTTTGCTTTTGGGCTAATAACACTAGTATGCACTTGTCATCTTCTTTCTTCTTCCAAACCTTGAAATTTTCAGTAGTGGAATTCAAATCTGGCTTATAATTTCTTAAGCGACAATATGTGGCTTTATGTCCATAGTTATGACAGACATAACATTCTGGTTCACTGAATAACAGACTATGACGATTGTTATGCTCATAACTATTATTATGTTTGTTGCTTATCTGTCTCAATCTTTGTTGTGGTAGATAATTATTCCTTGAATAACTTGTTTTCTCATATCTGGGAAAATACTATCTTCTCTAAGTGGATCGATTTCTTTCATGCTGATAGTTTCTCTGATAAGTTCTCGTACCTTTTCCTTCATTCCTTCTTGGTGGTTGATTTTCTTTCTTTGTTTTTGCAGAATGGTTGTTGTCAATGATTGTAGATTTAACAAACTTGATGGGTTCCATATTACTTGGATGATCACTACTTGATATTTCTTCATACCCCAAGCCAACTTTCAACTTTGGATTCCTTTGTTGATTTAGAATGGAAGTTAGTTCTTCTGAGGCTTTAATACTTGGTAGGTTTTTGTGATATAATACCTTAAACTTCTCCATTTCCTTTCTGGTTTTTACTATCTCTTCTTCTAAGGCTTCACACCTTTCTTTATTCTTTGATAACTGTTGTTTCAAAATGTCTTCTATTTTATTTTCCTCTTCTAACTCCACTTCTAGTAGAGAAAAGTCTTCATCGGGTTTTTTATCATTCATTTTAAACTGCATCAACAACCCTTTTTGTTTTCTCTTCTTACATCTGATTCTGTCAATTTCTTCCAAGGCACTGATTAATTCACCTTCCATATCCACCACAGCTTCTTCATCATCCATTTCACCTCCTAAATGTTCATCATCAAGATCTCCCATAGCCATAAGCATAAAATCATTCACTTTGTCTTCACAGGATGAATCACTATCTATGTCTTCTGAGGAGTTGTCATTGTTTGCACACAAACTTTTCTTTTTACTATATTTCTTAAATTTGTATTTCTTTTCATCATCAGAGTTCTAATCCTTTTTCTGGTGAGGACATTTAGATGAAAAATGACCTATCTTACCACAATTAAAACATTTTAAAGGGAGCTTGCCTTGATATTTTCCTGATCCTTTCTTTAACCTTCTCACAAATTTTGCCTCAATATCATCGAATTCTGAATCAGTATTCTTGTCTTCTTTAAAAGATGCTTCTCTAGTAATGGATTTATCTTTGTTAATTCTCATTTCATATGAAATTAGATTTCCTAGGAGTTGATCAATGGTCAGAGTTTTAAGATCATTTATTTCTTCTATTGTAGAGACTTTTGGATTAAATTTACCAAGGAGAGATCTCAAAATATTCTGAACTAAAAATGATTCTTCAATTTTCTCACCAAGACCCTTCATGGAATTCACAATCTCTTCAACTCTTAAAAAATACTTGTTGACTGTTTCATCTTCATTCATCTTTAGTTGTTCAAATTTCAATCTATAATTTTGAAGTTTGGCATCCTCTACTTTCCCATTTCCTTCATAATTGTTAACAAGTTTATCCCACATTTCTTTGGCAGTTTAAAGATGCATCACCTTTACAAACTCAACTTCTGCAAGTCCATTCAAGATAGCATTCATTCCCTTAGCATTAAATCTAAATTCTAACTTATCATCCTTGGAAGCTAGCACAAAAATCTTTATGTATCTGGTCTCTACTACATCCCAAACATCAACACCTAAGGCCATTAGGTATGTTCTCGTTCTAACCTTCCAAAAGGAAAAATTTGTTCCATCAAATAGAGGAGGCTTACTAGTTGAAGTCCCTTCATGACTTGTCATGTTTAAGCTTGCAGATCTACCTTTAAATAAAAGGAACCCGCTCTGATACCAATTGTTGAAATTACTAAGACAACTGAGAGGGGGGTGTGAATCAGTTGTTATTGTGCTTAAACAATCTTAAGTCTATTAAATCATTTTTAATATTTCATCAAGTGACCATCAATATTATAAATCATATGGACAACATATATAATGAGCATCAATCACACACAATATATACACAGAGATAGATTTTCATGAGGAAACCCATAAAGGGAGAAAAACTCTTCTTCTTTGAAATGATAGGTAGTCTTTTAAATTCTGTACATCATCTATGTTTGAGCACCAACTCAAAGTGAGGACACTACCTCTATTTTACAAGCTCCAACTTGTTGAGAGCACCAACTCTCTGGTTTCTCTAGCACCCACTAGAAGGAAGCACCAAATCCCTATATATTCCATCACCAACTAGATTTATACAAGCACCAACTTATATACAGAAAACTCTGTGTTTTCCCAAGCACCACCCTGCCACCCTATTTTCTAGCCACAACTAGATGGAAGATACAACTTCCAATATTCAAGCACCAACTTGAATATCAGAGGACCACAGTCCTCCCTAGCACCACCCGTCCTCCCTGATTATGAATAAATGACTGACAAATAAACAATACAGATATATCAATTCTTACCACTTCTTCATTGTTTTGCAATTCCTTTTGCTCTGTTCATACTTGGCTTGACTTGTTGTCTCTTTCTTTCTGTTCTTTCTCTGTCCTTCTCATGCTTCTTTGATATGTGCACATTCTTCTCTCTTCTCCTTTTCTGTTCTTTTCAGCTTCTGTTCCTTATCTCTGAGCTTTCTTCACACTGCGCATACTGTAATTTTACCTTTCTACATTTCAACTCATTTTTCAGTCAGAATAGCCAACGGTACACAGTCACTGCATATTTATTTTATGCACTTTACACAACTTCAGTTACACATCAAATTCCTAGGAAAACAACTCTTCAGCCCCTGAATCATCAACCGTCCAAGAACCATGATTCGGTTCTGCTAACTGAATCGTAACTGAATAGTTAATCGTAAATATCAATAGTATCCCTTCGATCAAATTTCTATTTAACGACCATCATTGGATTAAATCTGCAAGGTATTGCGTTTATCCCATATGCCCTTTGGCTGTGACCATGGGCCTAATCAAAATGCATTTCGCATTTCACATTTCGACAATCCTGTGTTGAAGGGTCTCGACGCTCCAAGTTGTGATCCCCGAAATGGAGCTTAGCTTCATGCTAGCTCTTCCCTCTCATATGACCATCGACGGTGACCACAACCTACACCAAAATTGTTTTTTGCATTTCGCAAACTTAAGAACTTCATCGAGCCTGATCAACGGTTGAGATCTCTAATGATCCGACGGTCCAGATCTCATCGCGATCTCGCGTTTCAAGATTCCTGTGATGAAGGGTCTTGACACTCCAAGTTGCAATCCCCGAAATGGAGCTTAGCAATTAGCTCCTTCCCTTAATCCTTTGACGATGTGACCTTCTCTATGACCACGGGCCAGACCTTATCGCGATTTCGCATATCGTGAGTTGCAAGGTTGGAGCATTTCCTTCCTTTGACTTTCCAGTCAGTGAAATGTTAATCCCTTGCCACATGTCCCTCTTGGATCAACGGTCAAGATCTTATCACGATTTTGCAACTTCATGGGCCTTCATTATGCATGATCAATGGTCCACGATATCCCTTTGATCAACGACTCAGATTAAATCGTGGTTTCACATTTCGCGATTTCAAAGGATAGAGCACCTCCTTCCTTTAACCTTTCAGTCAAAGAAATGACAATCGCTCACCATGTGTCCTTTGCATCCAATGTTCCACAGCATACCTTGATCCAAGGGTTCAGATCAACCCTCAATCTGACGGCTTAGATCATTTCAGGATATCGCATATCACGAGTTCCCACACCATGCTCCATTGACTCCTCCAATGTGCAAGTCAACAAAATTCCAATCGCTTTCCACGTGTCTTATGACTCCAACGGTCATGATTGTTATCGCAATTTTTCATATCGCGAGTTCAAGGGGTTAGAGAACCTCTTTCCTTTGGATTTCCCGATTTGCGAAAATATGAAATGAAACCTTTGATGTGCTCTGACTGTTTGCCACGTGTCCTTCTTTAATCAACGTTCCTCCTACTTTCGGGACTTTCTAAGCCCACTTCATCTTGTACTTAAAGAACGTGCTCCTTCTTTTGGATCCGATGATGGTCAGTCTTTGCACTTAGATCTAACGCCTAAGATCTTTTCTCCTCTCTTGTGCGCTCCTCCAGTCTTAATTCGGATCGGACGGTCATCAAAAATTCTTAATGGGATCCAACGATCATTGTTGCTTCTTCTCCTGAGCTTACACTGTTGATCTTGTCATTCCATCATTGTCGCTATGTTGCTGATCATGATCTTTGCCATCAATGACGAACACACATACTCTGCCTTTGTCTAAAAACATGCCAATAGATAGGGGGTACATGATTTCTAATCAACATTCCATCACAACTATGGGGGAATATCCACCAGAAATATTAAACCCATTAGACCCGGAGTGGGAACAAACTAGTGTCCCTCCTTTAGAGAGTCATGAATATACTTTGATCTATAACAAATCTCCCACTGAGGAAATCTAGTCATTTTCAAAATCCACGAATATCTTTTCTCTTTATATGAATTTGTTTGATGATGATATCTCACGTGAGCACCCACCTATTTATCATGTAATGTAATCTTTACATTTGTCTTTCAATGATGAAATATTGAATGATAAACAAGAACATCAATATTTCCAATCTTTGATTGATCAAAGATTCCTTCTTAATGACAGACCATCTAGGATGCACAATGTTGAAATTCCTTTGCACTTTAAATTTCTGGAACATGTTGAATCACAATTTGATCATGATAACCATGTTTTTTATGACCATTTGTTTGTTCCAAAATTGAATGTGAGCATCAATGTATCATCCAATGATCATGTACAATCTGAAATTTCATATCTCAATTCAAAGATGTTAATGAAAAAAGATACAAAGTATGTAGAACACAAAATATTTTTAGATCCTCGTGAGTAAATCACATACAATAAACAACCCATCACCATGCAAGACACAGGAAATATTGAGCTTATCCAAGAAACATTGTCACCTAAATATTCTCCAGAATCACATGTTAATATTCAAGGGAAGATGCATTACTCCTCCTTGGATTTTGTCTCAATACTCCAAAACTCCTCACATGATTTTGATTATGTTATAGGAGAAGGATTTGAGTCACATTTTTCTCAGTGTTTCCCTCAAACTACTAGATACAATTTCTCCTCTCAACATGTGGGTTATGTAAAATGTGTGCCCAGGGAGACTTGTCTGAATAATGAGGCAATTCAGTTTGGTTGATGGTAATGCCAGGTTCTCATTATCTTTCTTTGACATTTGGAAAAAATGATACCACCCATATTGAGACTAGGTAGTATTTCATATGTCAACCCCTACTTGAACATTGTCCTCCCACCCTCTATTCTCGACACTACCAAATTTGTATCCCCCAACTTCTTGCACCATGTTTATTCTCAAGAATGCTCCCAATCCCCCTACAACAAGAGTTGCTTGAATATTCACCATGCTTTATCCCCTTTGTTGCTAAGTCAAGAACCTACTCAATGGATCTCTCAGTGCCCTCTTCCCACCCACTTGCATTACAACCTTCCCCAGAGAAAGCAAGCAGGTTTGAATTCCTCTCGTTAATCCTATTCATCCCAACCCTACTCTCACATCCTGTCATTGCACTACAACCCCCCAGAATTAGACCGGTCGAGACATCCTCCTCATCCTAGCCATCCCAGAACAAAAATACAAGAAGAGAATGATGTTCTCTCTTGAGGGAACCTCACTTCTCTTCAGTAGTTTGTGCTTGATGGGAGACTTCGAATAGATCCCTCATTCACTTCCATAGGCACCAGTGAAGGTTCTGGTTCAAGCAACTGGACACAATCATAGTTGTTCTAAAGAACGATGATCTGTTTTTACTCAAATTATCCACCTAAATATTATGTAGCAGTTGGCTCGATGATGAGCCAAATAATAGTGGTGGGGGCCTATTGGAACCCAAATTTTTGGGTCTAGTTTTTCATGCGTGCACAAATGGATTTGTGCATGCTCATTCCATAGTTTTGCATGCACCGAAGAAAATGTGTGAAGAATTCCATAGAGTGTGCATCAGACCGGGTTTTTTCAATAGCGCACCAAGTATAAGACTAAAAAGTCTGTGTCGGTCTGATTTTTTTCAGTTGCATTGGAAACCAAGAAGATTCCCACCGGAATCAAGAACGCAATCACTGGGAAATCTCTCGAAATGATTATTTCCCACAACAAATGCAAACATGGGGCGACCAAAAGATGAGTTATCCAGAAAATTAATATTTCCATGGATGCAAAGAGTTTGTGTACAACGCTCAACGACACTAAAAGCATGCAAGGAAGTTGGATCAAACAAGCTAGTGGATCAAAGTAGAAAGAGACAACACTCCCCAGTAGTGCAAGATATAAAAGAGAGATCTAAGATTAGAAAGGGAGTTAGCTAGTGAGTGAATCAATCAGAGAGTTTTGATTTAACTTAGCTACCAATATCGATCTCACTCTGATTCTATTGTAATCTTATAGAGTTTTGAATATATTCATGTGTCTTTGTTCTATTTGAATCCTAGGGCAAAGTGCATGGCGCATTGTGTTGTATTCCCATTATTTTATATAGTAATGATATGAATTTCTATCGTTGTCCTAAGTAGTTGTTCAACACATTGTTATATCTGATGTGATGGAATGCTTCCATTAATAAAGATATGGCAGTTTTGATCTATTCTATGTCTATTATGAATGAAATGAATATGTGTGTAACACCCTATTTCCCCCAGTCTGTAAATATAACTACATTGGACAAAGAACTATGGAAAACCTAAAACTGTGAATGTTTGATTTAATGGACCTTTGTACAAAAGGTCGATGAATGTAAATTCTATTATTTTAATAGAAAATGGTTACGTGTTGCATGACTGCTGAAAGAGGGGTTGTGCTAAGAGAAAACCATGAATGCTATGAAAGGTGGTGGAGGGGAACCGGAATGGTTGCGTTAACCTCCACCGAACCAGTACCATGCTGGAATTAATTGCTTAGATCAAAACAACCCTCTGAACCAAGAATGAATTACAGTCGGGATGGTAGGTGGGAAGACCTCCTCAAGAGTTAATTAAGGGATAGGGAAGACCGCCCATCCGTAAGGCTTCCAGACCTGACCATGGACTGGGAATTCGAGCCACACGCAACCTTTCTGAGGAAGGCAAGAAAGGAAGTGTGGTGGGAAGAGGAAGACCTGCGGAGAAAAAAATGCAGAGATGAGAACGGAAACTCTCGGGTCCGAGGAAGGACTGAAAGAGGAACAGTGAGTTCTAATCACAGAAAAAAGAGATTGAGCCAGGAGAAGGAGAGTAACCTTTTTCCTTATCTATTTCTGTATTGGGAGAAGGAGAGTAACCTTCGTCCCTAACTTTCATTGAGCTAAAGTAAGAGATTGAATCTCAAATCATCGTGGCTTAAGCTCAGGGGTGGCCAATGATAAATCCATTGGGAGTGACTGAGCCTATGGTTGGGTGGAAACAAGCACCCATTTCAGCAGTCACATCACACTCTATGGTTCTGATAAGTGTTTTATTGCCTTATGATTTGAATTGTAAATAATGGATGCATGCGAGTATTTACATTTCTATAAAGGTGTATTTCTCTATATTAAATGATTAACTTATGAGTATGCATTTGTTCCCTTTAGAACCTATATTTCTTCTTGAATTTCCATACTACCCAGTTTAATCACTCAAAGGCACTTTCCCTGAGAATTTACATCATCGTTCTAGAGTCGGAGCAAGCCTCTGGGCATAGCTACCATTTTGGTAACCTCACAAGTTACTTTTTCTTGATTCAGAGCTTAAAGTTATGCGAGTTGGGAAGGTGTTCCCTCTAGACTAGTAGTCTAGGAGACTCTGAACTTGTGCCTATTCCCTTAACCAAAAACCTGACTAAGAGAGGGGATTGTAGCCTAGGATTTATATGAATATCTATGTGACCTGGGTCTAGGAACCTTGGATCTCGAGGCTCCGAGATGTCAAATTGCACAATAGTCAAGTTGAACCCCGCAATTACTATGAATCATCGATCTATGAATGGAGATCGAAGGTGGGGAGTCACTGCGGAGCAGGAACGTGAAAATAACGGACATGCTAGTTCACGGCCTGCAATTCACCCTTGTTGATTGATTGTGATGGGATGGAAGATCAATGATCCCGGTTAGACTAGAATCGAGCAAGCACTTTCCAGATTGCGGAGGTCGAACTCTCTGGTAAAGAGTACGCATGTTGGGGCCCTGCAATTTTTGTGAATCTTCGATCGTCGTTGACCTTCGATATAAGTTTGATGTGATCTCTTAAATGCAAGGAATGTGTGGGACGGTGAAATATTCAAGGATATCAAGCTCAAAAGAGATAACGTTTTTAGGAGTGCACATGAAATCCAGCAGACGGGCTCGTAGGAGGAGCAAAGGTCGAATCCTTCGAACACTTAGAAAATATTCTAAGTCAGAGTAAGTTAGAAGCTCAAGAGGAGGAGAGACAGTGGTCATTGGATCAAAACACCAAGGATCGACATTCGTCTGATCTAAGCAAGGTGCAGGAACCTTAGAACTTGGCACACGCAGGAGAAGGGAACTTACCAAAGTTTCGAAGTCCCAAAATAATTTGAGGTCGTCCATCACCAAGAGGTTAATCTGGACCGCCAAATCCAAAGGGGTACATGGTGACGGATCACAGACTTCGAAGGAATATGTTCAAGGGTTTTCAGTTGAAATTTGAGATTCCCTAATCCCAAATACCCAAAGAGAAACTGAACTGCCAAATCCAAAGGGACACGTGGCGACAGATCGTGGACTCTGGAGAAATATGTGCAAGAGTTTTCAGTTGAGATCTGAGACTCCTGAAGTCCGGAGAGCCGAATTAAATATCAGTCGTCAGATCACTCGAAGTAGTATCCTGATCGTTGATCACCAGGATATACGTGTCATCATATCAGTAGCTTCAGGAAATCTATTCGAGAGTTTTCAGTTGATATTTGAGACTCCTGAAGTGCAAAGCACCGGAGAGTCGAATAACATCTCAATCATTAGATTGTCTGAAGTAGATATCAGTCGTCAGATTGTATGAAGTAAATCTCCAGCATCGGATCATCCGAAGTGAATTTGGACCATCTGTTTGCACTCTTTTCATCGTTTGATGAGCAAAATAAGAGCACTTACATGCCTAGTTGGGCTCTGCTAGTCATGACAGCTGTATGGTAAAAAGTTAGAAAGAAAACAACAAAGCTATTAACAAGAATTAAACAAAAACTAAATGAAACTATGAGCATAGGAACAAAAATAAA
>JASDQU010099924.1:430769-454610 GCA_032191745.1 Picea mariana
TTGTTGAACATCTTAAGAAGACGAGGTTTTTTCCCTGGTTGGGTTTCCTCTTGAAAAATATGTGTCTCATACTTGTGAATGAATGTTGTGTGTGATTGTTATTCTTTATACTATCTGCTTTATGTTTATAACTCTAGAATTCACAGTAAAGACTCACTGCCACTAAGATTCATGATTCAAAGTTAAAAATGAGAGTAAATGGTTAATAATCTACACTAACTGATTCACCCCCCCTTCTCAGTTAGTTCATACCTGTAACACCGACAATATTAGATCTATTATGTAATGGCCTACCTCGAAGGATGTATCTGATATTAGGTCCTTCATGGGCTTAGCAAGATACTATAGAAGGTTCATAAAAGGGTTTTCCAAGATTGTCTATCCAATCACTGCCCTTCAGAAAAATGGGATTAAATCCATTTGGACATCAAAATTTGAAGAAAGATTTCATGAACTGAAATACCTCCTGACCCATGCACCCGTGCTAAATATTGTAGACCCAGATAATGATTTCCTCATGTGTACAGATGCCTGCAAGGAATGAATCGGAGGAGTCCTTATGCAAGAGGCACGTGTAATTTTCTATGCGTCCAGGAAATTAAATGAGCATGAGATCAGTTATGTGACCCATGACCTAGAGTTGGCTTCCATAGTACATGCTTTAAAAATGTGGAGGCACTACCTCCTGGGTAGGAAATTTGTGCTTATGTCAAACCATTGTGGATTGAAACACATGTTGATCAACCAAAACTCAATGCCAGGAAATCTAGGTGGACAGCTTTCCTTGGTGAGTTTGATTTCAAAATCAAACACATCAAAGGAAAGGAAAATAGGGTGGTTGATTCCCTTAGTAGAAGTATAAAAACAATTCATCTGGTAGTGGTAAGCACCTGTGAAACGGATGTCAGGGAAAGAGTCAGTAATGCACAAGAAACAAATGCATTCTTCAAGACTATGAACTCATCCCTGAGGCAAGAGCATACAGGGTTAAAATATGAAGGCTACCAGATGCTCAAAGAAGGCATGTTGACTTACAAAAACAGATTGTATGTTCCAAACTATGATGACTTGAAGAGGTTCATAATGGATGAACTACATAAGAGACCATATATCGGTCACCCAGGATATCAGAAAATGATCACGGCCACTAGGAAACAATTCTATTGTCCTGGATTGAAGAAAGACATAGCTAACTATTTAGCTAAGTGCCTAGAATGCCAGCAAGTTAAGGCAGAACACTAACATCTAGCAGGGTTGTTACAGCCCCTACCGATCCTAGAATGGAAATGGGAAACCATCTCCATGGACTTCATCACCGGATTACCAAAGTCAACCAAGAAAAATGATGTCATCATGGTTGTGGTGGACAAACTGAGTAAGTCTGCTCATTTCGTTCCTGTCAAATCAACTTGCAAGGCCATAGATATTGCCAACATCTTCATGAAGGAGATATTTAGACTACATGACATGCCCAAGGAAATTGTATCTGACTGAGATACCAAATTCACTTCAAGCTTTTGGAAATCCCTAATGGTTGGTTTTGAGACAAAATTGTTGTTCAGCACAGCTTATCACCCTCAAACTGATGGAAAGACAGAAAGAGTGAACCAAATAGTAGAATACATGCTAAGGATGCATGTAATGCATCATCCTAAGAAGTGGGAAGACTACCTACCATTGGTAGAGTTTGCCTACAATAATGGTTATGAAGAATCCTAGAAGATGAGCCCTTTTGAAGCCCACTATGGTAAACAGTGCAAGATTCCAATCAGTTGGAGTAACCCAGTGGACAGAATTACAATCAGACCTGACATGCTTAAAGAAATGGAACGGCAAGTGGTTCAGATAAGGCAAAGTATGAAGATTGATCAGGATAGACAAAAAAGTTACGCTGACAGAAAGAGAACTCCCAGAGAGTTCAAGACCGGAGACCATGTTTATCTCAGAGTTAGACCCAGGAAGAGTTCCTTAAGAATGGGATCCTATGCCAAATTGGCACCTCGGTATTGTGGACCATTTGAAGTCTTAGATAGAGTGGGACCTGTATCCTATAGGCTAACACTTCCTCCCACTGTAAAGGCACATAATGTTTTTCATGCTTCATTATTGAGGAAATATGTACATGATGTTAATCATATAATTGAATGGTATGTGATCCAGATGGAGCCAAAGGGAGAATTCCTGCCAGAACCCCAATGCATATTATACAGGAAGGAAACCTCACTCAAGAACCAAACCATTGCACAGGTCAAGGTGTAATGGAAACACTTTGGCCCAGATGAGGCTATGTGGAAAATGGAGGATTCCATGAGACAGGCATATCCAATTTTGTTTACTCCTATACATACATGTCATGTTGACAGATAGAACATCAAGGATGATGTTCCTTTAAGGGGGAGGGAATTGTAACACACGATTTCCCCCAGTTTGTAAATATAACTATATTGGCCAAGTAACTATGGCAAACCTAAAAGTGTGAATGTTTTATTTAATGGACCTTTGTACAAAAGGTCGATGAATGTAAATTCTATTATTTTAATAGAAAATGGTTACGTGTTGCATGACTGCTGAAAGAGGGGATGTTCTAAGAGAAAACCATGAATGTTATGAAAGGTGGTGGAGGGGACCCGGAATGGTTGCATTAACCTCCACTGAACCAGTACCATGCTTGAATTAATTGCTCATATCAGAACAACCCTCTGACCCAAGAATGAATCACAGTTAGGATGGTAGATGGGAATACCTCCTCAAGAGTTAATGAGGGGATGGGGTAGACCACCCATCCATAATCCTTTCAAACCTGACCACAGACTGGGAATTTGAGCCACACGCAACCTTGATGAGGAAGGAAAGAAAGGAAGTGTGGTGGGCAGAGGAAGACCTGCAAGGAAAAAAATGTAGAGATGAGAGCGGAAACTCTGGAGTCCGAGAAAAGACTGAAAGAGGAACAGTGAGATCTAATCATAGAAAATAGAGATTGAGCCAAGAGAAGGAGAGTAACCTTCGTCCTTATCTATTTATGTATTGGGAGAAGGAGAGTAACCTTCATCCCTAACTTTCATTGAGCTGGAAGTAAGATATTGAATCTCAAAGCATCGTGGCTTAAGCTCGGGGGTGGCCAGTGATAAATCCAATGGGAGTGACTGAGCCTATGTTTGGGTGGAAATGATCACCCCTTTCAGCAGTCGCATCACACTCTATGGTTCTGATAAGTGTTTTTTTGCCTTATGCTTTGAATTGTAAATAATGGATGCATGCAAGTATTTACATGTCTATAAAGGGTTGTTTCTCTGTATTAAATGATTAAGTTATGAGTATGTGTTTGTTCCCTTGAGAACCTATATTTCTACTTGAATTTCCATACATCCCAGTTTAATCACTTGAAGGTGCTTTCCCTGGGAATTTACATCACCGTTATGGAGTTGGAGCAAGCCTCTGGGCATAGCTACCATTCTGGTAACCTCGCAAGTTACTTTGAATTGATTCAAAGCTTAAAGCTCTACGATTTGGGAAGGTGTTCCCTTCAAACCAGTAGTCTAGGAGAATCTGAACTTGTGCCTATTCCCTTAACCAAAAACCTGACTAAGAGCGGGGATTATAGCCTAGGAGTTATATGAAGATCCATGTGACCTGGGTCTAGGAAACTTGGAGCTCGAGGCTCCGAGATGTCAAATTGCACAATAGTCAAGTTGAACCCCACAATTGTTATGAATCATCGATCTATGAACAGAGATCGAGGGTGGGGAATCATTGTGGAGCACGAAGGTGAAAATAGTGGACGCGCTAGTTCGCAGCCCACAATTCACCCTTGTCAATTGATCTCAATGGGATGGAAGATCAAAGATCCTGGTTAGACTAGAATCGAACGAGCACTTTCCATATTGCGGAGGTCAAACTCTCTGGTAAAGAGTACGCATGTTGGGGCCCCACAATTTCTGTGAACTGTCGATCGTTGTTGACCTTCGATCTGAGTTTGACACGATCCCTGAAATGCAAGGAGCATGTGGCATGACAAAATATTCAAGGAGATCAAGCTCAGAAGAGATATAATTTTCAAGAGTGCAGACGAAATCTAGGAGACAGGCACGTAGGAGGAGAAAAGGTTGAATCCTTCGAACACTTAGAAAATATTATAAGTCAGAGTAAGTCAAAAGCTCAGGAGGAGGAGCAATAGTGGCCATTGGATCACAATGCCAAGGATCGACAGCCTTCTGATCTAAGAAAGGTGCACGAACCTTAGCAGTTGGCACAAGCAGAAGAAGGGAACTTACCAAAGTTATGAAGTCCTAAAGTAATTTGAGGACGTCCATCACCAAGAGGTGAATCTGGACCGCAAGATCTAGAAGGATACATGGCGAGGGATCGCAGACTCTGGAGGAATATGTTCGAGAGTTTTCAGTTGAAAGTTGAGATTCTCAAACCCCGAAGACCCGAAGTGAATCTGGACCCCCAAATCTAGAGGGACACATGGTGACAGATTGTGGACTCCGGGGAAATTTGTGCGAGAGTTTTCAGTTGAGATATGAGACTCTCGAAGTCCGAAGAGCCAGAGAGACGAAGTAAATCTCAATCGTCAAATCACCCGAAGTAGGATCTTGACTGTTGATTGCTAGGAGATATGTGTCAGCATATCAGCAGCTTCGGGAAATCTATTCGAGATTTTTCAATTGAGATTTGAGACTCCTGAAGCACGAAGAGCCGAAGAGCCGAAGCAAATATCAATCATCAGATCATTCGAAGTAGATCTCAATCGTCAGATTGTCTGAAGTAAATCTCCAACGTTGGATACTCTGAAGTGAATCTGGACCATCTGATTCAAAGGGGACGTGGCGTGAATCTTCCGACTCCAGATAAAGTCCCGAAGTAATTCATAGTTGTCAAATTAAAAAGGGACATGGCATGAATCTTTGGACTCCAGATAAAGTCCAGGAGTAATTCATAGTCGTCAGATTAAGAAGGGACGTGGCGTGAATTAGTGGACTCTGGATAAAGTCCCAAAGTAATTAAAATTCATCAGATTAAGAAGGGATGCGGCGTGAATCTGTGGACTCTGAGTAAAGTCCCAAAGTAATTCATATTCGTCAAATCTAGAGGAGACATGGCGTAAATCTATGAACTCCTAGTTGTTAGGACCCAGAAATGTCTCGTTTTCACCACATCTTTATCCTATTCAACCTTATCCTCTCTAAGCTAATGCCTACTATAATGTGTGCTAAGAACTATTTTTTTCCCCAGGTATGAATCATTCAACTGGATTTTATATTTTTATTACTTAGCATGTTTGATGGTAACGTGCACATATTTTACCCATAAAATGATTCAACTAATGATCGGAATGTATAGAATAGCCAAGTATGGAATAATGGCCGCTATTGTTACACCAGCTGTTACAGCAAGGTGTCAATCTTGGAAGCTGTTATAGCAAGGTGCCAATCTTGGAAGCTGTTACAGTAAGGTGCCAATCTTGGAAGCTGTTACAACAAGGCACCAATCTTGGAAGTTGTTATAGCAAGGCACCAATCTTGGAAGTTGTTACAACAAGGCACCAATGTTGAAAGTTGTTACAACAGGGCGCCAATCTTGGAAGTTGTTACATCAAACCACCTATCTTGGAAGTTGTTACATGACTACTGCAACAGGTGCCACCGATTCAGGTGTTACACGATTGCTGCAACAGGTGCCACCGATTCTGCTGTTACACGACTGCTACAACAAATGACATCGATCATGAAAGTTGTTATACATACTGTTACATGTGTTAGCCTACAAGATTAGTTCTAGATCTTGTATTTATGATATCATACGAACATCTTGAGAATCGGGGATTCTCAAGGTTGTTCTGATTTTGTTCTAACTAGATGAGTCTGAATTTAAATAGCAGAGCTTTTGTAATCAAAGGGGATGAATTTTGACTGTGATAAAGTGAAGTAAAGAAAATCTTATTGTACACAACATTTTGGAAAATCAATAAAAGAGTGGATTGAGTTTCTTTAGTAGACTATAGCCTCTTTCTTTGAGTGGATTCAGTGAGAAGGAAAGGGCCCACCTTCCTCAGAGATTCCCCTCTGTTTTGAATTCCAAATTAGTTGTTTTAATATGAATTATTTATCTGTCAACGATTCTGAGAATACAATTGTTGTTACAGTCTAGTTCCTTCTTGTTAGATGCGCATAAATTTGTCTCATGAGAATTAGAAGTCAATTGTCGAATGCTGCTGGAGAACTGCTTTCCCTTTTTCTGCATTAGATTAACATCTTGTTTCCAAGTAAAATAAAATAAAAAGTGTGAATTACTTTCTTACCATAAGTAGATTTCCTTTCTGCAATTAGTCTAGAACTTCTTCCTGCAAAAGTAAAATAGATAGTTAGATTAGGATAATGTAATCCAGGAATCTTATACCCGCATTAGTTTATATTTCAGCTATGATTTCAAATCCTGTAGAACTCCAGCTGTACCAGCACCATTTCATTGGTGATGATTTTTGTTTCTTTTTACACTTCCCTACTGCAATTAGATTAAGTGTTTCTTTCATTATCTAGCATAGACTATGCACAATTATCTTGAAACAACAGACTTCCCTGGGTTGACAATTTATATTGAACACCTTAATCTTCTATTTATTTAGATTATTAAAGTGCCCAACATGGGTAATGACCCGAAGCAATCCTCAATCGTCATATCCAGAAGATAGGTGGCACAAATCTGTGGACTTCGGGTAAAGACTCGAAGTAATCCTTGATCTTCAAATCAAGTGGACACGCGTCAATGGATTATAGCCATCAGATAAAATACATTGGGAAAAAGGGTGAAGTTTGAGATTTGAGATCTCAGAAGTCCGGAGACCCAAAGAAGATCTCAATCATTGCTCGAGAAGAGGGCCACAGGACCATTGATCTAGTTGAAAGGTCAAACACCTGAAGTAAAAGAAGGGTCATTGATTTAGGAGGATGGGTGTCCGCAGATGGTCAACTCCAGAAGATTTATGTATGGAGGAAAGAAAGGTTTGAGATTTGAAAATTCTGAAGTCTGGAATCACGAAGGAGATCACATCTGTTGATTTAGGAGGGGCATATCTGGTGCATGGATATGAAAAGGGAATATATGAACCGTCAATTCAGACAATACCATCAATATCGGGAGATCGACGGTCCCATAGAATTGCGAGGATTGTAGGTGTGTGAACTTTAAAAGTTGAGGGTTGGTTGCAATTCAATCCCCGGTTTTGGAGAAATGACATGTGGAGGCTCGAGGATAATTGCAGGCTGAAAAGTAGTTTGGTTTCAAACCTCCTTTGGTCACGCCTGCAATTGTGTGTTTGCATGAGGACATCGCCTAAGGTCACATCCAAGTATGGGCCAAGAGAAAAGGGGAAGGAGAAGGTCGTGAAGGAGAAGGTCGTGGGTATCATAAGACCTGCACCAGAAGCCGAAAGGGCCTGTGTTTGATTAAGAGGTGAGACAATCAAGGTCTCTAAGTATTGTTTGACTTAGAGAATCAAAGAACCTTGACCGGAGGGTTAGGTTGAGTCCCAGACTTCCCAAATTAGGAATCGTAGAGGGAAAGGATTTGTTCATGTAAGGAGGAAAAAAAAAAATTACTTTCGCCCCATCGTGGGTGTGTTACAAATTGGTATCAGAGCATGGTTACAACACTTGGCCTGCTTGGGCTCATGGGCGAGTCTCTTAAACTATTTGGAGTACTTTTAAAAGAGTGACACTCTACCTTACCTCTTTCTTAAAAAGTCTAGTTAAAAATGTTATTAAAGAAAAGAATGAAACTTTCTATTGTGTGTGTGCATTTAAGAAATATAACCATGTATTGTTCATGAACTAATAGAATGTTAGCTAACAATAAGTATTTTTCGTCAATACTCGAGCAGTCAGTAAATCATGGGAAAACATCAAGACTAAAGGATGGTGACATGTCATGAAGTGGGGGATGGCTCCCACAATAGAGACGAATAATCTGACGAAAGGAGGGTGGTGGAAACCCCTCCAGATCTAGTTGAAATTGTAAGGAGCCTCAAGTTTGAATTACAGAGTTGCAAGGCTGACAACGATATATTGATAAAGGAGTAAGAAAAACAAATGGAAATTAACGGAGTCTTTCTGCAGAGCTTGTCCGACATACAGAGGCAACTACAGCATGAACCTACAACCAGTCATGTGGATAGACGACATAAGAAGAGAAGTCAAATTCCACCTAAGACCCAAAAACATGACTCCATAAGTGACCACACTGGGAGAAGTGCCTCGAAGAAGGCCCAACCTGGAGGCAGGGAACACTCATCGGTAGAGTCCTCTAGAAAGGAAGCTCTAAAGGATCTTCTAGTAGTAGAGCAAGCTCACATTCTCAAAGGAAAGGAAAGAAGTGAAAGTGTTCCAAAAATCATGATCCTAAAGAATTCAAGAAATCCAAACCACCCTCTTTCGATGGAGATACTAGGAAAGGAGAAGGGATTGAAGTTTAGATGCTTGGCTTAAAGAAGTACTTCAGAGTCCATGACTACTCTGAAAACTTGAAGGCTCGAATATCCATCTTTAACTTGAATGGAAAGCCTTGCATTTGGTGGGAAGACCTTAGGAATGTGAAAGGAGTCCATCAGAAGGACTTGTCATGGAAACAGTTTGATAAATACTTCAAGAAGCAGTATCTGTCAAAGAAATACATGGATGGGAAGACTAAGGAATTCTATGAACTCAGGCTAGGACAGCTCACCATAGATGAATTTTCAATAAATTCCTTGAACTACTGAGGTATGTACCCTACATAAAAGATGAAAAATTAAAAATACAGTGGTTCATTAGTGGTTTACCTTAGACATACCAGGATAGGATTGAGTTCGATGAACCTAATACCTTAGAAGAAACTATCTGGAAGGCGAGGTATTGTTATGAACAGTTTGGGAGTAAGACAAGACCTCATGAGGACTAGAAGAAGAGGAGTAGTTCGGGATTCCAGAAGAAGGGGTTTATATCCTCAAGATTTAATAATTATGGAAAAGATTCTAGAAGGATCCTTTCTACTAGAAGTGTATATCAACAAAAATTCCCCTCTCAAAGTGGAAATAAACCTTTTAAGACAGTCCCAGAAAAGACTGATAACCTATAGAAGGAACCCTTAAAATGTTGGGGTTGTGGAGAAGATAATCGATTGAGGGACTACCCACACAGACAACAGAACCACAAGAAAGTCTAAAATATCCAAGAAGCTACCGTCGTCAATGATGTGTCTAGGAGCATGCCATGAATCTATGTAGCCTTGGACAATAATCAAGCAAACCACCAAGCTTCAGTAGTGGAGCTGGAAGGTATGATCGCCAACCATCTAGTTTCTATTTTAATTGACCATGTTCTAATTTGAGTTATGTGGCCCCTTAGACTGTTGATAAGTCTAAACTGCAACCAATTAGACATTTTAAACCATGGTTGGTGTGATTATCCACTGGGACCAAAATAAAGGTCACAGAGGTCATACTAGCCTGTCAATTCATCATGCGTGGATTGCCTGCCTGAGTGACCCTTAACATACTTCCCCTGGGATCTTATGACTTGTTGATTGGTATGGATTGGTTGGCTTCTTATAAAACTAAATTGGACTATTATCATAAAAATTTAGAATGTGTAAATGAAGAAGGGAGAAAAAAGACCCTCCATGGGATCCAAAAGCCTGTCTCAATGAGACAAATATCATCCCTTCAGATGAAAAAGGATTGCAGAAAGGGGCATTCCTTATATGCCATACAGGTACTAGAATCTGTTGAGAATGACAAACCGAACCTAGGGGACCACCCCATATTAAGAGAATACAAGGATGTGTTCCAAAAGAGGTACTAGGTCTACCTCCGAGAAGAGATATCGACTTCTCAATATAAATTACACCAGGAGAAGTACCAGCATCTAGAACGCCATATAGAATGAGCACGCCATAGATGGTTGAGCTCAAGATACAACTAAAGGAGATGATGGACAAAGGCTACATCCGACCTAGTGTATCTCTATGGGGAGCACCCATCTTGTTTGTGAAAAATAAAGATTTCACACTCCAACTGTGCATAGATTACAAACAAATCAATAAGACAACCATAAAGAACAAGTACCACTTACCAAGAATCGATGACATGTTCGACCAATTGGGAGGCGCTTCCATCTTATCAAAGATCGAATTAAGGTCTGGATACCACCAAGTCTGAATTAAGGATGAAGACATCCACAAAACAGCCTTCAAGACGAGGTACGGTCACTATGAATTTGTGGTGGTTCCATTTGGGTTAACCAATGCCTCCACCAGTTTTATGTGCTTGATGAATAATGTACTCAGCAAATTCCTAGACAAATTTGTATTAGTTTTCATTGATGATATCCTAATCTACTCCAAGAACAAGGAGGAGCACGAAGGACATCTTAGACTCGTACTTCAAGTACTAAGCGATCATCATCTCTATGCTAAGTTTAGCAAGTGCGATTTCTTTCAGAAGAAAGTCCATTACTTAGGCCATGTCATATCTAAGGAAGGGGTGGTAGTAGACCCAGAAAATATTAGATCTATTATGGAATGGCCTACCCCGAAGGATGTGTCTGATATTAGGTCCTTCATGGGCTTAGCAAGATACTATAGAAGGTTCATAAAAGGGTTTTCCAAGATTGGCTATCTAATCACTTCCCTTCAAAAAAATGGGATTAAATTCATTTGGACATCAAAATGTGAAGAAATATTTTAGGAACTAAAATACCTCTTGACCCATGCACCCATGCTAAAGATTACAAACTGGATAATGATTTCCTCTTATTTACGGATGCCTACAAGGAAGGACTCGAAGGAGTCCTTATGCAAGAGGGACGTGTAATTTGCACGTCCAGGAAATTAAATGAGCATGAGATCAATTATGTGACCCATGATATAAAGTTGGTTGCCATATTACATGCTTTAAAAATGTGGAGGCACTACCTCCTGGGTAGGAAACTTGTGCTTATGACAGACCATTGTGGATTGAGACACCTGTTTGATCAACCAAAACTCAGTGCCAGGCAAAATAGGTGGATATTACCAAAGTTCTGAAGTCCCGAAGTAATTTGAGGTCATCCATAACCATGAGGTGAATCTGGACCGCCAGATCCAGAGGGATACGTGGCGATAGATCGTGGACTCCGGAGAAATATGTTTGAGGGTTTTCAATTGAAATTTGAGATTCCCGAGCCCCGAAGACCCAAATTGAATCTAGACTTCCAGATCCAGAGGGACACGTGGCGACAGATTGTGGACTCCGGGGAAATTTGTGCGAGAGTTTTCAGTTGAGATCTGAGACTCATGAAGTCCGGAGAGTCGGAGAGCCAAAGTAAATCTTAGTCATCAGATCACCCGAAGTAGGATCTTGACCATTGATTGCCAGGAGATATGTGTCAGCATATCAGCAACTTCAGGAAATCTATTTGAGAGTTTTCAGTTGATATTTGAGACTCTCAAAGCGCGAAGAGCCGAAGAGCCAAAGAAAATCTCAATTGTCATATCATCTGAAGTAGATCTCAGCCGTCAAATCATCCAAACTAAATCCCCAGCATCAGATCGTCCGAAGTGAATCTGGACCATCTGATCCAAAAGGGATGTGGCGTAAATATATGGACTCTGAATAAAGTCCCGAAGTAATTCATAGTCGTTAGATTAAGAAGGGACATGGCGTGAATCTGTGGACTCTGGATAAAGTCCTAAAGTAATTCATAACCGTCAAATTAAGAAGGGACGTGGCATGAATCTATGGACTCTGGATAAAGTCCCAAAGTAATTCATAGCCATCAGATTAAGAAGGGACATGGCATGAATCTATGGACTCCGGGTAAGGTCCCAAAGTAATTCATAGTCGTCAAATCTAGAGGAGATGTGGCATAAATCTGTGAACTATGGGTAAAGACCTGAAGCAATCCTCGATCGTTAGATCCAGAAGATAGGTGGCACAAATTTGTGGACTCCAGGTAAATACCCAAAGTAATCCCTGATCGTCAAATCAAGTGGACACACATCAGTGGATTATAGCCTTCAAATAAAATCCATTGGGAAAAAGGGTGAATTTTGAGATTTGAGATCTCAGAAGTCCGGAGACCCGAAGGAGATCTCGACCGTTGATCGAGAAGAGGGCCACAAGACCATTGATCTAGTTGAAAGGTCAAACACTCGAAGTAGAAGTAGAGTCATTGATTTAGGAGGAAAGGTTTTTGCAAATCGTCAACTCCAGAAGATTGATGTACAGAGGAAAGTAGGGTTTGAGATTTGAAAAGTCTGAAGTTTTTAATCATGAAGGAGATCACATCCATTGATTTAGGAGGGGAATATCTAGTCTGTGGATTTGAAAAGGGAATATATGAATTGTCATTTCAGACAGTACCATCAATATCGAGATATTGACGGTCCCGTAGAATTGCGGGGATTGGAGGTGTGCGAACTTTAAAAATTTGAGGGCGGGCTGCAATCCAAACTCCAGTTTTGGAGAAAGGACACGTGGAGGCTCGAGGAGAATTTTGGGCCGAAAAGTATTTTGGTTTCAAAGTGCATTTGGCCGCACCCACAATTGTGTGTTTGCGTGAGTTCATTTCCCAAGGTCACATCTGAGGAGGGGCCAAGAGAAAAGGGGCTAACACCAACTTCGATACTTCGCTGAAGTGCGAAGGAGAAGGTGGCGAGTATCATAAGACCTACACCAGAAGACGGAAGGGCTTGTGTTTGATTAAGAGGTGATACTATAAAGGTATTTAATTCTTGTTTGACTTAGAGAATTGTAGAACCTTGACCGGAGGGTTGGGTTGAGTCCTAGACTTCCCAAATTAGGAATCGTAGAGGGAAAGGATCTGTTCCTGTAAGGAGGACAAACAAAAATTATTTCTTCCCCTTCATGGGTGTGTTACAATGTGTGTGTGTTGTTTTAGTTCTTAGTCCTTCATAGGTTATCACATATGAGTTACATGGATTCCAAGTGTAGTAATGTTTAGTATGTTTAATCCTCCATCCATGACACAAGACCTTATGGTCTCTGTTATCCTCTTTTCATCTCAAGTTAGACCTTCCTCGGTCTTGGATGAGGATTGATATTTTGGTTCTTTGGGGTTTTGTTGGACACACTTTGGACAAACCCTAGGTATAAAATTCCCAAGTTGTAATAAGGTCGGTACACACACAAGCATGGATCAAAAACGATGACACAACACCCAACAATATCTTTCCAATGGTAAAAAAATCACCTCAATCAGAGTTCGTATGTGGAAGTTATGCATCCCCCAAGTTAACTTATCCTATTTTCCACCATGATATAGAGTGGGTCCATGTCAACTCACATTAATCACACATGTGGAGCTAGTCACATGTGGAATTTCAATATTATTCTAAAGGTTTCAAAACCCTAACACTAATTATGAATTGAGGCATATAAATCCCTAACCATAACCCTAGACGATTATTAGGCTATGTTAAGTATTGTGCCACTAGGAAAGGAAGGGTTTTCATTCTTATTGTAGTGTTTATTGCTACATATTCAATCAGAGCATATAAGAGTGGGATATTGATGAAAAATAGAGGAAGTAGAAGATCATATAGTAGCCATATTGACCACATAGTCCATGGAAAGTCCATAATGAGTGCCTCTTTCTTTGTATTTTCATTTCGTAACTGAGAATAAAAGAGCAAAGCATAGGCCTTACCTTCTAGCTAGGTTTTTCTCATATCGAGTTTTTCAAGGGTTCATCTTCTGTTCATTTTATGGATGGTGTTTTATTGTTGCAGATAAAATTTTCCTATAGGTAGGGTGGACAATAACATAAAAATTTCGAAGAACAATGCACTTTTATCTCAAATATTATTCTACAATTAGTTTTTGTAACTAACTTTTGGTTATAAAGAGGAACTTCCTGGTTTGATGGTTGTTCGGAGATGAAATCCCAAAAACAGATCCTAATCCACTTGTCCTTGCTCTAATTAATTTTTCAAACTTTCACACAAGAATACAAGGACCTTCCTTAGACCAACAGGTAAGAATGAAAACAAAATTGAAATAACTAATCAGGAGAGTTATCTACATAGCCAAATACAGAAGGAGTTAGTTACTATTTTCCACCTTTGCCCTTATATGTTGTATATGGAAAACAAGGAGTGAGGGAAGACACCATAGGAGAAGCATTCAAGGATGAAAAACTTGTTGATAAGATCAAGCTGATTCATTTGCAAGTACATGAGACATTGAAAAAGTCACAATAAAAGTACAATGCCACACATGATCGAAACATAATTGAGAAAACATTTAATGTTGGAGATAGAGTTTGGTTGTATCTAAACAAAGAAAGGGTACCCAGTCCTGGTAATAATATCGAGGCTCTATGGTATGGTCCTTTTTAAGTGTCGAAGAAGGTGGGTGATAATGCCTACAAACTCAATCTACCCATGTATATGTCCATTTACTTAGTAGTCAATGTGGAAAACTCGAACCTTCATGAGCCTTCCATGTTGGACCAAGAAAATAATGTACAAGTCTTACCTACCATAGAGGACTTAGAACTAAAATATCAAGAAGAGTTAGCATATGATATAGTTTTATAGAAGAAGTCTAGAACAACCAAATGGAATAATTTGAATTATGGCAGTTTAGGTTGAAAGAACAAATTCTAGGCAAGGCCAAATGGTACTCTAGGAAGAAGGTAAAGGAAAATTACCTCACCTCTTTAAGTAAAATATTTTGGGGATCAAAACCCTTCCTAAATGGTGAGGTCTAATCTGGAATGGATTTTTTTCTAACTTGTCATCTATTTTAGTTCTTTCTAGGTGGAAAAAATGGATTTATTGGCTTATAGGGCCCATTTTAGGGCTAGGTCCCGCTTTGGTAATTTGGGTTCCATAACCTTCTAGATCCAATTTGAGAGCTTGAATGGTTGTTTGTGGTGTCAAAAATTTGCAATATTATCTTCTAGCCTCTTGGCATTGTTCTACACATCAAGATATTTCCAATGGTGAAACAATCACCTCAATCGGAGTTCATATGTGGAAGTTATTCCTCCCCCAAGTTAACATATTATGTTATCCACCATGACATTGAGTTCATTCTATGTCATCTTGTTACCCCCTTACTTCTAGGAGTAACTATAGGAGAAATTATTTCTCATTGATCAACATTCCAGATAGCAGATCTATTGATGTTATTTTGGACTCTCCACAGATGGTTTCCCACAAGTGCCTTTTTTCTTTATATGCTAATCCCAACTCAATGTTGGGTATGTGTTATATTCTTTGCACGTTGCATCTATTTTTAGCAACACATTATTTGTTTGCCTTCAGAATTTTTATGGTGCATGGTGTTTCAACCCATGGTTTTCGAATATTGGTTCATTAATGAAGGTTATAGTCTAATCTGAGTCATTAATGGATTAGGGGTTTTGTATCCCGCAAGATCCTATATGTGTGTGTGTGTATTAGAGGTGCAGCTTTAAACAGATTGTTGGTTTTCTCGATTTGGGTTTTTAGGGTAAAATCTATGTGTGTGTGTGTGTGTGTATATATATATATATATATATATATATATATATATATATATATATTATAGAGGTGCAACTTTAAATAGATTGTTGGTTTTCTCGATTTGGGTTTCTAGGGTAAAATCTATGTGTAATGTGTGAGTGTGTGTGCCATTGTATATTTTTTTTTTTTATTAAGAATCCATTGATAGTAATTAATAGTACAAGGTTAAAATATACACTGACACATATGACATGGTACATTACACATGTAGGTACATTGTTCTAACACCTCCTATTGAGTGATAATTTCAATACTTGGGGCATGAAAATGGTGATCATGGGTTGAATTGGATCATGAATCATGATAATTTGAATTTATACTTTTTGCCTCGTCTCACCTTGGTGGTCATCATCATATTCTAGTCAAGTGTTGTCACTCTTGGTAAATTTATACTGCTAGGTAGCATTAATGGGGGTAACATGTCCATATCCCTTACCGTGAATAACACAGTCCATCTATGACCTATATATTGTCCTTTATTTTAGGATAGGATTTACATGTATCCCAAAAACGTTTGTTCTTCATAATCCCATGAGAATAAGGGGCTTGAATTCTCAAGGTTAATCCACCTTTATAAAAAAAAATGATATAGAAAGAGTAAAATCCCATTCAAAATGTGAGGAAAAGAAA
The DNA here is from genome assembly GCA_032191745.1 of Picea mariana. Taxonomy (NCBI): domain Eukaryota; kingdom Viridiplantae; phylum Streptophyta; class Pinopsida; order Pinales; family Pinaceae; genus Picea; species Picea mariana. Next base: position 446,946 of record JASDQU010099924.1, read on the forward strand.
CAAACAAGAAAAGAAAAGTGTTAAAAACCAAGAAAGAAAGAAACATGAGATATACCCCCTCACTAACAAGCCATCACCCCAAGTCTTTTTGCATATCTTACAAAAGGACTCAACAAATAAAATGTTAAAATCCAAAAAAGGTTAAAGTTATAAAGAAAAAGGCAAGTTTGGAAAGACACAATGCCAAGGAAAGGGTACCTCATTCCCTAAGTTCTCCATCTACATAGGTTCTCATGAAAGATGACTATCATACATGGCCTTGCATGTAAATGACATCCACCCCATGAAGTAAACCCCAATCCATGCCACATACCATTACACATACTCCTTTATGGGTTCCTTGGGACATACTTATTCTAGGTACTAGCACACCTAATAGGGGTAATAATTATCCTCCTATACCTAGACTTGGAAAATTGCATAACTTTGTAATCTAGTGTGAAGTTTTAAGAGGATGTTTTGTGAGATCTATCTAATGGATTTTGTATTTACATGACTCACTTTATTTGTTGTTTTTGGATTTTCTACCTTTCCTCTGATTCTTATAATGCATTGGACCACATGAGCCACTCCTCGGACAATGGATTTCACATATCCACATGCTTGGTTGACACTTGGATCCTATGGAGGATATTGAGGGGCTACTTGCACACTTTTATGGTGGTCATCCCCTACACTTGATTGAGGAAATTCCATCTTCTCTAGAGGACGTTGGAACATTTTATGAGGAAGTTGCACTTGGAGAGAGTATGTGGCACATTTTCATTAATGATGGTACCTCTTGATGATGGAACATTTCACTTAGATGATGGTACATTGCACCTTATGATGATAGGGCGCCTTGATGTGACGTTTGGGGCTTCTTGATGATGGTATGGCACATTTTGATGAGATTTCACACCCCTTGGAGGCATGGGGCACCTTCATATGACATTTTGGGATGTCATGATGATGTTATAGCACCTTTTGATAAGATGTCACACCCTTTTGATGATGAGGAACCACTTGGAGATGAAATATTGCACCCTTTCATGGAAACATTTTACTTTTGTGCTAGATATCCCATATAAATAGAGAAGCATTTCTCATTTCGTAATTCATTGCTACTTGTGGATATTTATCAATTCTTGTATACTTCTAGTTGTTCTCTCTCATGAAGAATGTTATCGATGGTTATTTAGAGTGATTTTTTGGAGGAATGATTTTGGATTCTCTACTACTTGGATGATAATTGGAAACTAGGGTTTTAAGGGGTGAAATAGTTATTGAGTAAGTGGCCTCTTTGTATTTTGTGTTTTTGTGTATGAATGCATTTAAGTGTAATGCTTATTCTCTAGTGTTTTCTTAGAATTCTCTTGAATTATTCTTCAATAAACCCTTCTTGTCAAAACCCTTGGAAGGTGACTAGTGGACGAACTTCCCTTGATTTATCCCTTGTCATTTTAAGAGGATCTCCTAGGGTTAGTATTGGACAACCTTAAGGTATCACCCTAAATAAATTCACACATTTGTCTCCAAAGGGATCCTTAATTGACCCCATAAGCCCCAAAAAAATGGTAGGCAGTAGTCTTTTTCTCCAAATAGTCAATCATTGATGTTGAAAATTACTTTCTTTTACTATTTTAGGATTAAATTAAATTTATTGCAGAAAATTTTAATTTCTAGCCATAAAGACTAAGACATTTTGGGTATTTAGACATGCTATTGACCTAAATTACATTGTTGAAAACCTAGTTTATATTTCTGAAGTGTTAGAACAACCATCTGGGGGGGGAATGTCTAAGGTCTTAGGGTTGTATAATGTTCTTTAATTTTCTAAATTGGTTTGTAATTAAAACCCTAATTTTAGCTCATTGTTCAGCCCTCTTTATATGTTGAATTATTGCATGTTAAAGGGCTATTTATTTGATGTTATAATAAATTATGTATAGTTGTAATTTTATTTTTGTTTTAACAATTTTACAATGGCCCTAGAAGTTTCCTTCATTTCTAGTATTTGGGAATATTTTTGAGCCTATACTACTTGGAAAAACTATCAAATTGACCTAGATCCTTTTTACTTGAAATCTGGAAATTATCTTGTCATACCACCTCATTAACACTGTGTATATCATTTCCACTAGTGGTTGTTTGAGTAGTCACCCCAAGGGGTCCTAGACTTGATTGTGTCTTGCTTAAGTATTCTTTGGGGATACCAGGAAAGCCTCCCTTGAGTTGGATAATATTCCTTCACTAAAAAGGGGAATTTATTTCCAAGGTGACAATGGTAACATTTTCCATGTTCCACTAGTTTTAGTGCCTTGTGAAGGATTTTCACTCAGTGCCTAATTATGTGGTATTATAGATCACATTACTTACACATTTGGATTTAGTCACATATGGAATTTCAAGAAGATTCTAGAGGTTCCAAAACCCTAACAATAATTAGGAATTTAGGCATATAAAATATCTAGCTAGAACCCTTAACAACTATCGGGCTATGTTAAATATTGGACCACTAGGAAAGGAAGGGGTTACATTCTTATTGTATCATTTATTGTTCCAAAGTTGATCAGAGCATCTAAGAGTGGGATATTGAAGAAAAACAACAAAAGTAGAAGATCCTATAGTAGCCATACTATCCACATAGTCCATGGAAACTCCATAATGAGTGCCCCTTTATTTGTATTTTCATTTCATAACTGAGAAGAAAAGAGAAAAGCATAGGCCTCATCTTCTAGTTGAGTTTTTCTCATATCAAGTTTTTTAATGGTACATCTTGTGTACATTTTATGGATGGCATTTTATTGTTGTAGAAAAAGTTGTCCTATAGCTAGGGTGGACTATAACATAAAAATTTCAAAGAACAATGCACTTATATCTCAAATATTAATCTACAATTAGTTTAATAACTAAATTTTGGTTATAAGGAGGAACTACCTAGTCCTCACAATTTTTTACAGATGAAATCCAAAGAACTAATCATGCTCCACTTGTCCTTTCTCTAATCCAAGTTTCCAAACTTGCACACAAGAAGACAAGAACCTTCCTCAAATAAATAGGTAAGAATGAAAACAAAATTGAAATAATTAATCCTAACTAACTAATCGTGAGAGTTATCTCCACAACCAAATATAGGAGTTACTTAATATTTTCCACCTTTTCCCTTAGATGTTGTATATGGAAAACAAGGAGTAAGGGGATACACCATAGGAGAAGCATTCAAGGATGAAATTTTGTTTTAAAAGATCAGGTAGATTGTTTTACAAGTACATGAGACATTGAAAAAGTCACAAGAAATGTACAAGGCCTCACATGATCAAAATGGAATTGAGAAAAAAATTAAGGTGGGAAATAGATTTTGGTTGTATATAAATAAATAAAGGGTACCTAGTCCTAGTAAGAATATCGAGGCTCTATGGTATGGTCCTTTTTAAGTGTCGGAGAAGGGGGGAAATAATTCCTACAAACTTAGTCTACCCATATGTATGTCCATTTACTTAGTAGTCAATGTGGAAAATTTGAACCTCGGTGAGATTTTCATGTTGGATAAAGAAACTAATGAGAAAGTATTACCTACCATAGCGGACTTAGCACTATAAGCTCAAGCAAAGTTAGATGAAAATATTTTTTTACAGAAGAATTATAAAACAAGCAAATGGGAGAAATATGAATTCTAGTAGTTTGGGTTGAAAGAACAACTTCTAGGCAAAGCTAAATGGTACTCTAGGGAGAAGGTAGATGAAAATTACCTCCCCTCCTTCAAGAAAATATTTTGGCGACCAAAATCCTCCCTATATGGGGAGGTCTAATATAAAATGGATTGTTGTATAATTTTTCATCTATTTTAGTGCTTTCTAGGTGGAAAAAAAATGTAGCTATCAGCTTATAGGGCCCATTTTAGGGCCAAGTCCATCTTTGGTAAATTGGGTTCCATAAAATTATAGAGCCCATTTTATATATTTAAGGGTTGTTTGTGGTGTCAAAAATTTGAAATATTATATTATATCCTCTCTGCATTATTCTAGACATCAAGAGCTTTCCAACGATGAAAAATTAACCTCAATCAAATTTCATATCTAGAAGTTATGTCTCTCCCAAGATAGCTTATCTTATTATCCACCATGTTTCAAAATAGGTGCCATGTCATCTCACATTACTCACACATGTGGAGTTAGTCACATGTATAATTTCAATAAGATTCTACAAGTTCCACAACCCTAACACTAATTAGGAATTGAGGCATTTAAAATCCCCAACCATAACCCTAGACAACTATCAAACTATGTTAAATATTGGGCCAATAGGAAAGAAAAGTTTTCCATTATTATTCTATCATTTATTATTCAATAGTTGATTAGAGCATATAATAGTGGGATATTGAAGAAAAAAAGAGGAAGTATAAGATCCTATAGCAACCATATTGGCCATGTAGTAAATGGCAACTCCATAATGAGTGCCTCTTTCTTTGTATTTTTATTTCATAACTAGGAAGAAAAAAGCAAAGCATAGGCCTCACCTTCTAGCTGGTTTTTCTCATATCAATTTTTCCAAGGGTACATATTGAGGCATGTGCTCGTATTGTGAGTATGAAGGGCATGTGCATGATCCTTTTGTGATAAGAAAGAGCATGTGGATTTCCAAAAACATTGTTTAGGAATTCTATAGAGTGAGAAAAGTTAGCAAAAAGTGATTCTGGTGGCCAATTAAGCATTTAGGACATGGAGGTGTCAAAAGATGCTATACAAGATGCCCCCTAATGTGTGAGGTCAGAAGGATAATTGATGGTTGAAATAAATTACAAAATAATGAAGGAATTTTCTAAGTGGGAGCAAGTAGAGTTCAACAAAGTTTGGAACAAGAAAGTACCTGCAACAGAAACCAAGGTGTCATATTATTGTCTTCCTAAGGTGGGCATACTCATGCTCAAGTGTAGAAAAGCATGGTTTCCAAATAAAAAACACTACATATCCATGAAGTATATAGAATTCATAAACCAAGGCCACAAAAAATGTGCACTATGAATCCATGTCAAATAGATCATAGCGATGAGAAAATACAAAGTGGATGTTTGTCTCAGTGTATATCAGGAGAATAACTAAGGTTGTGAAGTGACCAACTGATTTTCCAAAAGTACCAATGTCATATGAGTAAGTGGTATCGTCTTGCACAACTTAGGTAGCAGTATAAAGAGGATATGCTAATATGTTCCAAGGTCTTCAATGATAAATCAAAAATGGAATGAGAAACTAATAATTCATAATGCAATGTGGAAAACCTAACCTATATGCTAGTTCCAAGTCCATTACCTATCAATTTGGATCGATTTGGACCGATGTGATGAAAAAATACTATTAAATAACTTTAGGAACTTTGTCGCATCTGTCAAAATGCAAAGGCAATGTAAAACAACAACATTAGGCATTAATCCTAACAAAAATAACTTATAAAAATGAATAAGAGGCATTCTAAAGTATAGAAAGTGGGTAAACAAATCTAACATGTAGGTGAAAATTTTCACTTTTACCATGTTATTTTGATTTTTTACCAAACCCTTGTTTTTAGATCTAAAATACCATATAACTTCAGGAAAATGTTGTAGGAGTTTCCACCATCTATTTTTAGTTTCATCCACTCCAAGTAACTTCTCTCTTCCTCCTCTTCATTTCCATCCTTTTGATTTCGGTTTTTCCTCCAAATTTAGCCTATGGGGACCCCCCTTAGAGAAGGGAAGGTGAACCTATTCCTTTATTTCATAGGGGGTCCATGTGAATGACCCTACATTCACTTCTAGTAAAGTAAAGGTGTGCATGTACTCGCCTATCTTTCTCAAAGAGTGTGTGCACCCCCCAGAAAAAGTAAAAAACTACCTATAAATTGGAAATTTCTTCTTGGAACTTGCATATCACAATTTTTTAAAGGGGACAATAGAATGAGGAAGTTTATAACCTTGTTTTAGATGATCTAGAAGTGACAAATTCCCTCCGACATTGTAGTTTTCTTAAATTTTTCACCATTCCCAACATGTGTTCCCGGAAAAAACTTCTCTAAACTCTCATATGGTATTGAGAATCTGAACAAGATGCCTTTGTCTTGGATGATAAACCCATCAAGATCAATTTTGAGAACATTCATTTTCTCATGGGTATTGCCCAGTGGGAAATTTTGATGAACCTAATAGGAGGAAAACATGGCAGTGGTGCCATGAAAATATAGGAGTATGTCAACTAATATTTTTCCATGGGGACCTAGAAAATGGGATCCCAAGTCCCAAACAAAAATATCAAGAACCTAATCTTAAATATCATCCTTCTCATTATTTCTAGAGTGGTTAGTTCTGTAGCACTCCACTAGTCCTCACTCCCACATATGTACTATGGGGTAGAGTGTTGGAAATTTGGTTGCCATTGATGTCAACCTTGATAAACAGTTGAAGTACCATTGATTGATTGAGAATCATTGTCAATATCGGGCATATTGTTATGAAGGTGAATTGAATATCAAGCATTGTTAATATTGGACATAATGTTATGAAGGTTGGACATAATGTTATGAAGGTGACTTGAATGTCAAGCATTGTCAATATTGAACATAATGTCAAGCATTGTCAATATTGGACATAATGTTATGAAGGTGACTTGAATATCAGTAGAAAGATAATGTTGACTAATATATTGTATGACCTTGATACACTCATCACATATTGTATAAGGTTGATATTATGTCATTAACATCCATGCACAAAATAAGAAATTGTGAAGAAATTGTCCAGATAAAAAGGGTAAATGGATAATCCAATATGGATCCATACAAATCACAAATAAAGAAGTTAATAATACATAGTTCATTAAAAGTGATTCATAAAATATCAATTGAAGAAGAGTCCAGAGATGAGATAGAATGTCAATGGTGAATGTTTGGTGAGGAAGCATTGACACCATCAAGTCACAAGTTGAGTCGATTCAAACAATAATAAGTTCGACTATCTGGAAGTTGATTTACTGCAAGACGAGTCGAAGACAAGTCAACTGACTGCAAGCCTATAGATTGATGGAAGTTGGAAAAGACAAGTCAATCGATTTCAAGACGATTCGAAGACAAGTCGACCAACTGAATGTCAAAGTCGAAGGAAAATTGAGTCGGGAAATACAAGTCGGCCAAAGCAAGTTGAGACGACCAAAGTCAAATTTCTCAAGTCAGTTTTCTTCCAAGTCAAGTAATTCCAAGAAAGAAGTAACCTAAAGTTGGAAGTCGAAGCAAACTTAAATACAAGTCAGTTCGAGGTTGAAGCAATATGGGTCAACTAGAATTGAAATACTCAAGTCAAAATTTCTCCTAGTTGAGTCGACCAAAAAGATGTTTGTCAGTCAAATGAGGAAGCAAATACAAAAAAGAATGAGATCAAGTCAAATCTTTAGTGACTAGCAGCTGAGAGGGAACCAATTTTAATATAACCATCAAGTAAAATGTTTACAAATTGATTTTAAATAATCACCAACAAAGGAGATATGTGGAGGTCGATTTAAACATTCACGAAAAGGTAATATGTACTGAAGTCGATTTGGCATCCGACGACGAAAGGAAAATTTGGGCAAGTTTCCTTCAAAGAACCGCCTGTATCAGCCACCTCGCACACTTTCTGGGGAAATCATATATATATATATATATATATATATATATATATAT
>JASDQU010099924.1:454858-470863 GCA_032191745.1 Picea mariana
ATATATATATATATATATATATATATATATATATATATATATATATATATATATATATATATATATATATATATATATATATATATATATATATATATATATATATATAATTTCATTCTATCGGGTTGGTTCCTGTTTACAAGCTGAGTCTTGTCATGAGAATTCGATTCCTCACATCTCAGTTGGATCTGAGATCAACAAGTTGGGTCTTGTTATGATGGTTGGATTCCTCATTTCTCAGTTGGATATGAGAACTACAATTTGGGTCTTGTATCAGAGAGTTGGAACTCTCATATTCAGTTGAAGTTGAAGATATTAAATGATTTATTTTATATGTAAGCATTCAAAGTTAAATAAATAAAAGAATGATATTTTATCTACTTCATAAAGTTTGTTCTATACATGTTTATAAATAATTAATTGAATTGCATGTATCTTATTCGGTTAATTTAGGTAACCTATGAAAGTGTGAAAAGTACCCAAAAGAATTATAGACACTGATCCCCCCCCCCCCTTTCTCAATATTAGTGTGTATTTCAACATAGAGTTTCTGAGACTAATATCCTTTGACTAGTGCACATGGATTTTGACCAACATGAAACCCCAAATGATAGATTGAAAAATGGGGCAACATAATAACTTTGGATATGAGAGTATGTAATGATCTTTCCATCTTGAAAGAGTCTCATCGATGTTCCCATGCATCTCACTCGTTCCACTTGTATTTCACAATCCTAGGATGGTCCATTGGGTGGATCTGATGCATAGGCTTAGAGGTGGGCATGTCACCAACATGTTCGACGATGGATTTTTTTATGGGTGGTCCCACTAGTTGGTTTCTATCAATGACTACCCATATCTTGGCATGACTTCCAGAGAGATCCTAAGCTAGTAATACCTACAAATGTTGCATGGGGAAACATTGGTAAGTGACAATATTTTGTCTTTTTACAGTTATTTAATTTTAATTTTTTAATTTTATAAAATGCAAATTGAAGAAGAAAAATATTTTTTCTATGCAAAGTGACTATCAAAATTTTTGATGATGCAGATGCAAGACCAAGCTGACCTATAGGGTATCCTAAGCACTAACTCTAGCGAAAAGGTGAGGAACAACCTAGGGGAGAGGCTGAGAGAGTTTTGTATACCATCCAATGAAACCTAGAGGTGTTAACTCGTTGGGTCTTGATGGCTCAAGTAGAATATCTCCTAGAACGCATCAAGAGGAAGGTGGTAGGGGTACCATGTGCATGGGTACAACTCTTTTGATGGGTGGAAAACACCATTATCTTGTACCACAAGACCCATGTCGAGTTGGGGCCTTAGGCCTAGTTATTGAATGGACCCACTTTTTGTATCAAACAACCTTATATATGTACCATTAGGGGCTAGAATGCCCAATTTTTTATATCACTCTAAAAATTTTGTGCTTGATGACAATATTAATGAAATGTATACAAATTTATTGAACTTATGTTTGAAAATGATGTGCTTGCTTATCATGTTATGTACACGCATGATTTTATTTCAATTAATGCAACAAATTCCAATCTAACACATATTTATCTAATGCATCCAAAATATAATTAAAACTTTTCAAAACATGAATATAAGTAATGAATTCAGAATATCGCTCAAGAAGTCGCACTCGTAAAAACTTCTAAAAAGGTGTAGGATCATAAACTCAATACACACCATTTAACTTAGTATCCAATCCCATGTGAAATGGATTCCAATAGTAATTTAATTACAACACTATATTCATCCACATTATTCATTGCAAGCCCTAGAAAAGCACCTCCCGAGGTCACAAGTTAGCATGTGGGAAAATAAATCACCCAAGTAGTGGAAGAAATATTTCGAGTGTGATGGATAGTATTATCCATGAATCCCACAAAGACAAGTGCATCCAAAGACATCTACTAACCAAGCACAAATCATGATAAGTATGACCAAAAACAAACCAGAAACTAAAAATCAAACAAAAGTGTCTAATGTACAACAATTACAAAGGGAGCACCTAGGAATTTTTTCCCAAGTATAATACCTCTCGAGTTAGAGCCCATTGTGGGGCACATCCTACACATTTTCCTCATATTATTCTAACTCATAAGCTCCCTTATCAAGTACACAACTCATGATGTAAGGACTGCACCAAATTGGATTAAAATTGCTTACCCCTATGGCTACTTTAGCATGGCCATAGACCAAGAATAACTCTCCTTATTAGAATACTCAATGGTGGAAAGTATTATTATATCGATCCTTCACATTATATTTATCGGCTTCATTCACCATGGCCACATCTCTATGGAACTCGTCAAGATGTTCCAAGTGAATAAGGAATTGTTCTAAGGAATTAAGGTTAGGGAGGATCTCAATAAGGAATTTCACATTCAACCAACAAAATAATTTCCACCCCATGAATGAATTGAAAAGGTGTAAAACCCAAGGTAGTCTTCACCAAGGTTCAATGTGCCCAAAACATCAGAAAAGGAATTAAATTCTAGTTGGATTTAGTCGCATTTATTGTTCATTTCAAGATAGTTTTCAAGGTCTTATTGACTACCTCTACTTGTTAATTTTCCTATGGATAGTATGGTGATGAGTGTTCCTGGTAGGAACCTAACTTTGATGCTAAATCTGACATAATTTTATTTTGAAAGTGACTACCATGGTTAATGAAAATCTCCCTAGTAACATTAAGTATGGAAATGATGTGGTTGAATATAAACAATGATGTCATCTCACCATCATTCAAAAAGTTTGGCATAGCCTCGGCCCACTTAGTGAAGTATTATATAGCCACTATAATATACTTATGACCTCTTGTCAAAGCCTAGTGACACATAGTAAAGTCAACCCCCCAGTTCATGAAAGGACCAATAGTCATGACTTGGTAAAGTCAATCTAGATGTGTGTGCATTTTCCTTGTGAAAACCTCGCACAGACGACATTTCTTGATGAATGGAACATGATATTTAAAGATTAAGGGCCAAAAATATTCTACATGTAATACTTTTTGAGTTTTTTCTAACCCATAGAGATGACTGCCACATCCTCCACTACGACAATCATTTAAAACCCTCTCATCCTCTCCTTAAGTTAAGAAACAATGGAATATTTGATCCACCCCTCGACGATACAAAGTGTTTCTGATGATGATGAGGTAGTTCTTCACATGATGGCATACACGTTGGGGCTTGTCATGAGATAATTTAGAGGGGAACCTTTGAGTTTGGATACATACCAAGATGTCTCCATGAAAAGGTTCATTTGAGGGGATGAGGAATAAGTATTCATCCAGTAATGAGTTACCGATATGATCCTCACCATCCTTTGTGATCCAAAATGGATCCAGGAAGGCCTAAAAAACAAATTTATTAGAATCAGATGAAACTATTTCCATTGCATCTGACTCGTCGCATTGATTCTAGCCATATAATGTTTTATGTAAATGGACATCGTATGCGAAAGTTATAGCGTTCTAACTGATTTACCAAACAGACAAAAAGTCAAACTGGTCAAAGTCAACAAGTTGCAATGTTGACGTCAACAATACAACAGGTGACGTCAGCATGGCATCATGATGACGTCAATAGGACACGTGGAAGCACCAGGATGTGACATGTGTCACTTAGTTTTGGCATTTTCAGGTTGAGTTGGACCAATAAGGAATTGACATGTGGCAGTCCGTACATGACATGGCCCAATGATAGGCTGACACATGGAAGTATAGACGACAGGTGGTTGTACGGATGTTGATGTGGTAGGGTGAGTGGTTTGTACGGAAGTTGACGTGGCAGGGTGATTGGGTTGTACAGAAGTTGATGTGGAAGTTGACTGGGTAGGTGACTTGGCAGTACAAATGTTGATGTGGAACGACATGTGGCTATACAGTGGTGAATAGGCAGTTGACTGTGCTTTCTCACTTTACGTTGAATGGGTGTTGATTGGATTGTACGGTCCAATCACAGGGTGACACGTGGCCTAATCAGAGGGCACCACGTGGCACTCCGAACTTTTCCAATATTGGCTGGGTAAAAGATTTTTTTTCCGCCTTCAATGGGTCTGAACCCCCGACCTTGGCATCGCCAATAGACTACACTATACACGTTGGCCACTTAGGTGTAATTGATGTTTGTTATAACATATGGTAGAATGTTGTTTTAACTTGGATTGCACGGAGATTGGGGGGAAAAACGCCCGATCAGCGGACCTAGGTCATTGACCAAGGCGCCTTATATGACCACTTTCCATGTGACTAGAACTAGAAAACCAAGAGCCAAGCCACCTGTTGGGAGTGCGTGGAGTGTTAAGGCCTAGGATATATGGAAGCATACAACCAAAGCAGGGCTTATTCGAATACCAAGGGATAAAGGCCAGTCTGATGCCATATGGTAGCGCCCATATGCAGGGATCTCAGAGAAAGGGGGTTGCGCCTAATTTTTGCCAAATTTGGGTTTTTACACTATATGTTATGATTTTTAATGATTTTCAGCCTAATTTTGGAGGATTTTAGCCATTATTGTGGGATTTGGAGCTCGATTTGAGGCCAGATCTTGGGAGGAAGTTGGGAGGAGGATAAAAACTCCACATCTATAAGAATCAGAGGTTTTTTTTACAGTAAAACAAGTTTAGAATAGGATAAATGTTGATGATTTTGAAAGCCAAAGCCACTTTTATGCAGGGAAGCCATTGAGGAAGAAAACTTTGTGGGCCAATTCCGGGAGCTAAGGTCAACCATTTTCAGTGCCATTAGTTGTGTTGGATTGTTGAGGTCAAGAAGAACACAGTTAGACCATTTTTTAATCTTTTTGACACTTTTCTTGTGTACGTTTTAAGAATTAAAGAGAAATAAGAAAGCTTCACCCACTAAGACAAAGGCCCGGAGATGTAGGCAATCTTGTCGAACTTCGTTAACAACTCGGTTGTTATGGTTTGTTGTTCTTTGTGCTTACATTCTAATATGCATTTATTTATGATGGCTGCTATAATATCTCATTAAGTTCTTCTTATTTCCTTAATTTCTAATCGGTAAATGAACACATGCTTAAAACTTAGCCAAGTATTTAAAGATCAATTTTCGGATCAAGTGGTATCAGAGCAGGTTGATTGTTGGTTTTTGAGTTTGCATAATTACCAGGGAAATTTTGAGTCGTGGTGACGGTGAGCTTGTAGAAGGGGATCCTGAGATTGTATAGAGAAAGAGGACTTCTCAAAGTGAGGAGACGGCATTGAAAGAAGGCATGTCTCAGAACAAGATAGAGTTGCAAAAGACTTTATTCACCATGTCTGAGATGGTAAAGGTATTATATGAGGATTACTTGGAATGAAAGAGGACTTTCCAAGGGGAATCTTACAAACAAGACAAAAGTGAAGAAGGAGAGGATCCTCCTAAACCTCCTCCTTCACCTCCTTTTTCTCCATTAGCTTCTTCTTCTTCAAGTACAAGTTCCAAATCCACCGCAAGAAAACATTCCCATAAACATAAACATGGTATGCATTTACTTAAGCTTGATGTGAAATTTGAATTACCCATGTATGATGGTGAAGTCAATGTTGACAGGCTTGATAATTGGGTCAGATAGATGGAAGTTTATTGCAGTGTGAAACAAATCAAGGATGAGGCAACTCAAATCAAGTTGGCATCACTTTGGCTTCCAGGAACAACACACATCTGGTGGCAGAGTAAATTGCAAAATGGCACGCAGCAAGATGGTAATGTATTTTCATCATGGGAATATTTTTTTTTGCACTTAGAAAACAATTTTATCCTTTGGGTTATAAAGAGAAGGCTTTAATTGAATGGAAAAGTCTTAAACTAAGAAAAGAACAAACAGTGCAAGAATACATAGTTGAATTTCGTAAGATGGAATTAATGTTGAATATTCCATTACATACCCAAGAAACTCTTACGAAGTATATAGGAGGTTTACCTGCACATATTCGTAACACTGTATTTATGTTTGGACCTACTAATATTGATGAGGTTTATGTTCAAGCAACATACATTGAAGCAATGAAAATAGGAGTTGGTGTATCAGGGGAATTGTCTTCAAGGAAAGAGGACAAAAGGAAGGGGAATGGAAAGAAAGAAGATTCAGTGACAAGAAAGGAAGAGAATCTCTCTTACAAGCATTGCAAGAAAGAATGGAACGATGATGACCATTGTTGGCAATTGCACCCAGAGAAGAGACTGAAATGGTTCAAAGAAAGGAAGGGGAGGCAAATATTTGCAACAGCAACATGACCAACATACTTGGGATATGATTCAAGTGATGAGACTAAGATCATGGCAGTTGGCTTGATAGGTAAAATTGGTGATGGATACGATTATAGAAGTAAATTGTTTCACATAAGGGTGATAATGAAACATACTAAGATCGATACATTGATAGATAGTGGATATCAATCTAACTGGATTTCAGAGAAACTGGTTAAACAATTGGGATTGACAACTAAGCTACATCATAGACCTTACTCTCTTCAATGGATAAGAAACAATCATAAATTGCACATAACAAATCAATGCACTATAAATTTTGCAATTTCATCAAATTTTGTGGATGAGGTAATGTGTGATGTGGTGCCACTCAATGAATGTGGAATGGTCTTAGGCAGCCCTTACTTGTATGATCGCAAAGAAATCTTCTACGAGGAATAGAATCAATATCACTTAACTAAAGAAGGCAATGAATATGATGTACATGCTCATCACTTAAAAGCAAATCAATCTCTTCAAACAATGGAACAATTAATGAAGGAAGCTTATGCAAGCAACACACCTATAATTGTGCCAAGTAAAGCAATTNTTTTGCAATTTCATCAAATTTTGTGGATGAGGTAATGTGTGATGTGGTGCCACTCAATGAATGTGGAATGGTCTTAGGCAGCCCTTACTTGTATGATCGCAAAGAAATCTTCTATGAGGAATAGAATCAATATCACTTAACTAAAGAAGGCAATGAATATGATGTACATGCTCATCACTTAAAAGCAAATCAATCTCTTCAAACAATGGAACAATTAATGAAGGAAGCTTATGCAAGCAACACACCTATAATTGTGCCAAGTAAAGCAATTGATCTTAAGCATGAACATGAGATGGTTGTAGAATGGAAGTTCAATCATACTTTTCTTCAAGATAAGCTAATGTCGTGCAAGTACTTCAAACATGTTAGCTCATTTGTAGTTATATTTATGATGTTATCGTTGTTAATGTTTTCAACATGGATGGTAGTGGCTTCAGTAAGATGTGAAAGAGTACAAGTGGCTAACAATATGTTGTCAGTTGTCATGGTTGTTTTGAAATTGATTATGATGTGATAGGTGCATAGGATAGAGTTTAAAGACATGAGACAAGTGGGGTGGCCTATCCCACACTTGATGACTGGTTAATACCCTTTTGGAGGACCAAAAGGTATTAGTGGGGAGGCATCATCCAAAATGGATCCAGGAAGGCCTAAAAATCAAAGTTATCGGAATTGGATGAAACCAATGCCATTGCGTCTGGATCATCGTGTTGATTTCAGCCATATAATTGTTTCTGCAAATGGACGTTGTATGCAAAATTTATCGTGTTCTGACTGATTTTCCAAACATGCAAAATGTCAAACTGGTCAAAGTAAATAGGTCATATTGCTAACTTCAGCAATACGACAGGTGACGTCAGCATGGCATCATGATGACATCAACATGACATGTGGCAGCACCAGGAGGTGACATGTGTCACTTAGTTTTGACATTTTCAGGCTGAGTTGGACTAGTACAAAATTGACACGTGGCAGTCCCTATGCTAGGTCGCCCAATGACAGGATGACACGTGGGAGTACAGACGATAGGTGGTTGTATGGATGCTGACATGAAAGGGTGACTGGGTTGTATGGAAGATGACATGGCAGGGTGAATAGGATGTATGGAAGCTAACGTGAAAGGTGACTTGGCAGTACAAATGTTGATGTGGAACGACACGTGGTTGTACGATGGTGATGTGGCAGCTAACTGTGCATGCTGATTATGTGTTGATTGGGTATTGACTAGATCATACGGTCCAATCACATGGTGATATGTGGCCCAATCAAAGGGCACCACGTGGCATGCCAGATTTTGCCAATATTGGCTGGGTAAAATATTTTTTCCCGCCTTCGTCGGGCTTGAACCCCTGACCTCAGCATCACCAATGGACTACACTATATGCACAGGCCACTTAGGCGTAATTGATTCTTGTTCCAGCATATGGTGAAATGTTTTTTTAAATTGAATTGCGTAGAGATTGGGGGGATAAGCGCTCGGTCAGCAGACCTAGTTCGTTGACCAAGGCGCCTTATACGATCACTTTCCATGTGAACAGAACCGAAAAAATAGGAGCCAAGCCACCTGTTGGGGGCGGGTGGAGTGTTAAGGCCAAGGATATATGGAAGAATACGACCAGAGCGGGGTCTTATCCAAATACTAATGGATAAAGGCCAGTGTGCCAGCCCAGACCGAGGCCATATGGCAACGCCCATATTCCTAAGAGCTCGAAGAAAGGGGGTTGCACCTAATTTTTTTCCAAATTTGGGTTTTTACACTATATGTTATGATTTTTAGTGATTTTCAACCTGATTTTGGAGGATTTTAGCCATTATTGTGGGATCTGGAACCCGATTTGAGGCCAAATCTTGGGACAAAGTTGGGAGGAAGATAAAAAAAATCCACATCTATAAGAATCAGAGGTTTTTTTACAGTCAAACAAGTTCAGAACATGAGAAATGCTAAAGATTTTGAAAGCCAAATCCATTTTTATGCAGGGAAGCCATTGAGGAAGCAAACTTTGTGGGACAATTCTGGGAGCTACACTCAACTGTTTTCAGTGTCGTCAGTTGTGTTGGATTATTGAGGTTGAGAAGAACACAACCAGACTAGTTTGTAATCCTTTTGACACTTTTCTGATGTAATTTTGAAGCATTGAAGAGAAATAAGAAAGCCTCACCCACTGAGATAAAGTCTCGGAGACGTAGGCAATCTTGTCGAAATATGTTAACAACTTTGTTGTTATGATTTGTTGTTATGATTTGTTGTTCTTTATTCTTACATTCTGATCTACATTCTGAAATGACTGTGTTTTTTTGGTTGTTGATTGTTTTTCCAAGATGGTGATTCTGACCACCTGTAAGAAGAGAATCACAACAGAGGCCACTGCCAAGCTCTTCTTTGAATGATTGTGGGTACACTTTGGGATCCAAAAAACCATTATCTCATATCAGGACAGTCGATTCCTCATCAGATTATGGTCGAGCCTCTGGTCACTGTTGGACACCAAGCTCACCAAGTCCACTGCCATCCATCCCCGGACGGATGGCCAAACCAAGGTCATCAATTGGATGATCATGTACATCTTGTGCATGTACAATTCTAAGCACTCCCACACTTGGGATGAGAGTCTTCCCTATGTGTAATATCCCTGATCCCGCTGATCAAGATATTTGCTACTGATCTATTGTTCTATCTTGCAGATATGATACACTGGGGGTTTCTTGATGTGTTTCAGTTGTATGTTTGAGATCTTGATGGTTATTGCATGTGCATGTTGGTTATTGCATGTGCATGTTGCATATATATGGTTTAAACAACATATAAAGGACGCATGCATAAGTAAAGAACATCAACTGCCCAATATCATGTATTATACAGTTCAAGCATGGAAATACAATAGCCTACTGGAAATATAGAATATAATCGTCAGCTAGATCTCATGGATCATCACTGGAATACAAACAAATAACATCAAAATACCTGTGATCAGAAGATGATTGCAGATATGATGCATGCACAGATAGATCAGAAAAAATATGTGATTCTGGAGAAGTACGGTAACCGCTACCAGCTGGAAAACTCGTCCAGAAAAATCGACTATTGGAATGTGCTGGAAACTGCTCCAATAGAAGTTCCCTAGTCTCTAGACTGAAATGGATGACTATTGGATCTCGGATCTGATCCCTAAGGCATTGGATCTGGACCCATGGGGGGTTTGCGCACCTCCTAGGACACTAGATGCACCCTAAAGGATTCCACCAATGGAATCTGATGCTATATGGCTCAAAATGATCATCTCTCCAAATGTGGAACTGGGTCGGAAGGATTTTCCTGGATCTGCTCTGATACTTTGCATGCAACCCCAAATGTTTGTCTGGAAGAGTTGCACCCTAAATGGCTGGATGAGGTGATATGCAAGATTCCACTATCAAAATCTGATGATAGATGTCTCAATAGAAGTTCCCTAGCTAGATCTCAAATGGGTTGGAAGGAAACTGCAATATGGACACGGATCTCGTGTAGCTCTCCAAACCCTCAAATTGACTTACGCCCTCACTAGCTGAGTTGCACACTCTGCAATGGATACTCCTGAAAAGTATGGTGAAATACCTGGATGGTATCTCTGATGGGAGAGGGTGTGTCTCTCAACACTAAAATCGATCAATGGTGGTGGTTTCCTCCAAAAATCCACAAAACAGTAAGGTCGGCTCTCTTCCTCCTCTAGGAACTCTCAACATCAAATCATAACAATGCATAATGAATTAGGTTGCTTTACCCTTCCTGTATAGCTTCCCGAAACCCTAATTCATTGTTGACCTTTTCCCGCCAAGTTACTTTTACTTTATTTTATTATTCCTTGATTAAATCACTTCATTAATTAATTAATTAACCATTTTACCTCTAAAAAGTGATTTATCCATCCTGATGGCTTCTCCGGCCACTGAAAGTCACTTCTCATCATCTTCTCCTGTAGTGATCTTCCTCCCTATTCTGATGAGCTATTACACTAAGAGGTTTCTCCAAGTAATATGCCCATTATGACCTTCTTAGTGAATTTAATTAAGATATGACCCATAATAACTCAAAATTACAGAAATCGTCAGAATGCAACGAAACCAAAGCCCAGCTATGTGAAATGGATCTTGATGATTATCGATGCAAGTCAGGCCCAAATAAACCCCTCAATATCTCCCAAACTCTCTGTCACCCCTATCTGGCTACTCGGGTAGGCATAACACTCTGAAATGTTGTAATGTTATAATGTCTCAAAATGGGGACATTACAGTCCTCCCTGCCGAAATATTGCTTGTCCTCAAGAAATAACTGAATCCAACTACATATGATATCGAGGTCCCATATCCACCTATGTGACACAAGGTAGACATCCCTCAAGATGTGGTCTCTCCAAGTGCTCACCACGCATGACACCCACATGCTCTTAATGAGTAGAATGATCAATGGCCAAAGAATCTCAGTCAACTCCCCAAGAAACCACTCTACTCGAAACTCAACTCGATCAAACGTTGAACTACCAACCACTCCAATCCCTGGATCCCATATCAGAATGTGAACTGCAATGCCCTGTGGAGTATAATTCTTTAACATATCAACACCATGAGTCTCATGCACATAAAAGATGGCCTCAACCCAAAATGGGTCTATCCTACCAGACCATACCAAACTCAGCACGACCCCCACCGACTGAACACGTTGCTTCCATAGTGAGGTACTACAAGACCTCAACGAATCACCAGTGAGTGACATGCTCTCCCCAATACTAAAACTCAATGTAAAATCAAAGTGACTTCCCCCTGCAAACGTCCGCTCGTCTCCACCAATCAATGAAATGCCCAGCCCTGTAATCCCAGGGTCCCATGCTAGTCTATGATAGGGACCATCATGTTGATGCTGCTCTACTATGATCATGATTGTCTGCTCAAAGTATCCATACTGGACCCTCCATGCATGGATCCTCATAATATGAAAAAAACTATCGACCCAATGGACTCCAGGATCCCATGTCAAATTTGGAAGCTCATAACTTCCAATCCCCACTAACTATTGATGTTACCTACTGGTAACTGTCGAAATCCATCTACCCTCATCCCAATGAGAGTCTGAATATGTAGAAACCTCTAATTTGTCCTCTATCCCATGGCCTAGGATACTCTCCATCATGCCTAGGACCTCAATTTTATACCCCTAATGATCCACCCCTATCATGTTGTATGCAATCAAGACACTCCTGTCAGGTGGTCTCAGCCTGCCAACTCTCCATGTCCCCTGCCAATGTCTAGCACCCCCTATGTCATTGTCATTGATAAAAGTGTCGATAAAGGCTATCATAAATATCTGCACCCAACTGTAGGTCCAGAAAGTATCATATGCTTTGGTCAATCCCCAGGATTGGACCAAAATCTCATCCACTAGCACCCATGGTGAATAATTGCCTAAACTCTAACTATCGGGTACAACAGTAGATAACTCCACAAACTATTGGTCAATCACTCTCCCTCCATCATTACTCAGATAGTTGTTGCTATTGTGAAGGTGATCTCCTAGACCTATGTGCTGCTGCAAGGGAGAGGAATCTCCATGCTCCACTAAGTGTGTCTCCTCCCTGCCATCCAATGCATCCCCATGAATCTCACTGTACATCTCTCTCATCATCATATGTCCAAGGTGTACTGCCGGATCAAACTTTGTGTGGATATCAACCAATCTTAGAACACAAATGAAAGCGTCGTTGTAACTTCCCCTGGCTCTAGAATCCTCATGTGTATGTGTATGATCGATTGTCTCGGAACTACCCATGAATGGTGGCCCCTGCGACACCCAGATATCCTCCAACAATGTAACTGAGGAACATATCTGACTCTCTACCGAGACAGATATAGTGTATCTCTGACCAGTCTCCTCAAGGAGCTCATCTAATCTAGACTCTTATTCTCGAAGGGTTGTCTGTGTGCCTTCCAAGAATCCTCATGTGCTCACCAACTCACGAGTGATTCAGCCCACCTCAAGCTCCTTCTCCCTCAATGCCCTATGATACATCTCGCCAATCTCCAATAGGTAATCTCTATCCATCAATAAATTCTAGTAGTCATCCCTCATCACAGTCACTCTCTCCATGAGTGTATGGAAGTCATCAATGGCAAGTCCCCTATCTGAACTATCATGTGCCATCAAGTCCCTCCAACAATAACCTTCCACCAATGTGTGTGTATCATCAATGCATCGAGTGGATACCATGATCATGTCCTCATTGACTCTCAATTGTCCCATCCAGTGTTGTGATTCCTGATCATAGTCTCGCTGAGGTTCTACCTCATGCCCCTCACTGTTAGTGCCAACAATGGAATCCCCAAAAACACACTCCTCAAAATATAAGGCACTGAAATGCCCACTGTCCACCATGCTACTAAGTCCTCCTGTAGGCCACTGCACACCATCACCAACTGCTACCCCCATCTGAATCGCACTATATCCTGTATGGGCAGCTGTATCCTCCTGTGCACTCACCCTACTAATATCATCTGCGCCTGGGTCCCATACATATGTGTCCAGACACGTGTTACGGTCATCTCGACCAATAAGGAGTGCATCCTCATCACTGTAGATCGATCATGGGAGTAAGTGTCCCAACAAGTTGTCGGTCTCCACAACCTGGCTGATCAATGGAATCTCCAAGAGTGGTGACACACTCTCCTCATACTAATAGGTATGTGTAAGGTCAACTATCTCCAATCCATACCTCTCCTCCTGGGTCTATAGATCCATATGTTCCTTGTGTATAATCCCCACACAAAGCTCCTCTACCATATCAAGAATTCTATTGATATCCTCATGTGTCGTGGCTAGCATAGGTGATTGAGAAGATGAAAAATGTGGCTCGCTCCTCATAGGAAAATCATCATCTTCCATACATGACTTCTTGGAAGCCATGTCTACACCCATAGGTAGGTCATCCAACCTCCTAATCTCATCATGTCTAAGTGCCAACACATATGAAGCCTCACAAGTGTCACCACTATGTTGAAGTATTGAATCCTCAACATTGACTGACAAGGAAGATGAAGGACATGCACTATCATCATGTCCATCCAACTGTCCCTCAAATGTGCAAGAGTCACTAGCCGTCGTCTCGGTCATATGGTTGAGGTTGTAGTACATGTCTAGCTTTTGTACCCCAACTCTGTTAGTGCATTTGGACGATCCATCAAAAGAAGGTATGGTGAGTTTACCAACTTTCTGGATGAAATCTATGTTATGCCCCTGTTGTTGTTGCTGTCTTCCTCTCTGAGGTTCTCTGGGATGGTTCATGCCCCTAAGTCCACAGTACTCGACCAGTGTCATGTCATGATGGAAGTCACAGCCCAATGTTCCATACTCCCTCTTATACTCTGCAATGTCTTCCACCTGAGTGGGAAACCTCTGTGCTAATGGTTGTTGTGTTACTGTTGTTGGTGCCCTCTGAAAACTATGGAACCATGGTCTGGGAATCCTACTCGAAGATGTGTATGTGCGAGTAGGTGTCTGGGATCTATTTCCTACCCCCGAGTTCCCCTGTGTTGCATGTGGGGCTTGTGTGCCCGGAATGTCCACCATAGCCAATCTCTCAGCCACCTGGGACAAGGACTGAGACATAGTCCACTGACTAGCTAACATATCACTAATAACCTGCATGAAGGTTGCCTCTGGTTCCATGGGGGCCTTACCAGTGCCCTCTGGCCTCTCATATATGTCTCCCCACATACTCTTTGCCTTCTGGGTCACTCGTTGAACTCATCTACTTTAGTCATAGGTTGGAAAGACTAAAGCTCTGATACCACTGTAATATTCCTGATCCCGCTGATCAAGATATTTGCTACAGATCTATTGTTCTATCTTGCAAATCTGATACACTGGGGGTTTCTTGATGTGTTTCAGTTGTATGTTTGAGATCTTGATGGTTATTGCATGTGCATGTTGGTTATTTCATGTGCATGTTGCATATTTATGGTTTAAACAACATATAAAGGATGCATGCATAAGTAAAGAACATCAACTACCCAATATCATGTATTATACGGCTCAAGCATGGAAATACAATAGCCTACTAGAAATATAGAATATAATTGTCAGCTATATCTCATGGATCGTCACTAGAATACAAACAAATAACATCAAAATACCCGTGATAAGAAGATGATAGCAGATCTGATGCATGCACGGATAGATCGAAAAAAAATTGTGATTCCGAAGAAGTACGGTAACCGCTACCAGCTGGAAAAATCGTCCGGAAGAATCGACCGTCGAAATGCACTAGAAATTTCTCCAATAGAAGTGCCCTAGTCTCTAGACTGAAATGGATGACTATCGGATCTCGGATCTGATCCATAAGGCACTGGATCTAGACACCTAGGGGGTTTGCGCACCTTCTGGGACACTAGATGCACCCTAAAGGAAATCACCAATGGAATCTAATGCTATATGGCTCAAAATGATCGTCTCGCCAAATGCGGAACTGGGTTGGAAGGATTTTCCTGGATCTGCTCTGATACTCTGCATGCAACCCCAAATGTCTGTCTGGAAGGGTTGCGCCTTAAATGGTTGGATGAGGTGATATGCAAGATTCCACCATCAGAATCCAATGATAGATGGCTCAATAGAAGCACCCTGGCTGGATATCAAATGGGTTGGAAGGAAACTGCAATCTGGACACGGATCTCGTGCAGCTCTCCAAACCCTCAAACTGACTTGCACCCTCACTGGCTGAGTTACACACTCTGCAATGGATACTCCTAAAAAGTACAGTGAAATACCTGGATGGTATCTCCGGTGGGATAGGGTGTGTCTCTCAACACCAAAACTGATCAATGGTGGTGGTTTCCTCCATAAATCCACCAAACAGTAAGGTTGGCTCTCTTCCTCCTCTGGGAACTCTCAACATCAAATCATAACAATGTTGGGTATGTGTTATATTCTTTGCATGTGTGTGTGTGTGGGTGCGTCAGATACGACGACTGCGTCTGACGATCCATTTACTTGTGGCTCTGCCGTGTGCGCCGGGCGCTTTCCTAGGGGGGTCCCAGGGGGGGGCAGGTATGCCCCCCCCTGGTTACGCGGAGCGTTCGGCACCGGGCGTAGCCCGGGGCCGACGGGGTTTGGGGCAGCGCCCCAAGTACGCGCAGCGTTCGGCACCGGGCGTAGCTCGGGGCCGAGGGG
>JASDQU010099924.1:471510-487240 GCA_032191745.1 Picea mariana
ACACACACACACACACACACACATATATAACCACTAGAACTAAACCCAACTGAGAAAGTACCTAAATTATATGCAAACAAGTGTCTCGAATTATGCACTGCTCTTTTATTCAAACTCCATTTAATATGCCTCATTTCTCTTTCCACCTTCAAAGAGTGATAGTATATACCTCAACACAAGTACCCTCTAACTAGCCAACCTTGACTAGAGAAATTAGAAACAATCCTGAAACCCTAAATTGTGACAACATACACAATTTCCACATTCCCCTATTAAATTCTCCCCTTTGGGGAAAATTATCACCTCTCTGTAATGTCCCCACTTTGGGACATCATCACAGTGTAGAGATTTATGATGACCATAGTAGCCAGATGGATGTTATAGCGAGTACAGGGGTATTTGAGAGGCATTGTGGCATCCAACTTGTATTGATGATCATATTCCATCATTATGAGCCATTCTGCACAGGTTGGATTTGGTTTCGTTGCATTCCGACGATTTCCATGATTTTGACTATTTTAAGCTATAAGTCAATGGAATTCACTGCAGAGGTCATTTTGGGCACATTACTTGGACGAACCTCTCAGTGTAATAGCTCATTGGAATCGGAAGGAGCAACACTACATGATGGGATGGCTAGAAGTGACTTTCAGTGGCTAGGGAAGCCACAAGGAGAGATAAGGAGCTTTTCAAAGGTAAAAAGGTTAATTAATTAATTAAAGTGATTTAATTAATTAATTAAATATTAATAAAATGAAAGTCACTTTGGAGGGACAAGGTGAGCCAAAAGTATAAAGGAAAGGCAAGGGCCTCTTCTCATTCATTCATGCATGTTTGTCTTTTGATTTCTGGCTTTTAGCTAGTGAGCCCAACACTGGGGGTTTTGAGGGTTTTGACTTAACAAACTCTAGAGTATGATTCGGTGGTGAAATATTCCACCTAGCTTGTCCCAAGATTGGTCTCGAAGCTGCAATACGCTCCCACACCATTCTAGTTCCATATCTACTCAGTTGCAGGAGGATTCCCCATCAGTTGCTTGTGCAGGTAGAGAGAGGGCGCACCAGTTGGGGTTTCCAACAAGGGGGGAGCACCATTCATTGAGGAGGGATTCGTCCTAGCTGAGGAGAAGAGATTCCGAGAATTCCAAGTAGTGGGTTTCCTTTGCAGGTGTCTTGGCATCATTCTTGGTGGTTTTCCGGAGTCTTTCAGTGGAGGATCGATTTGTATTGAGAGTGGGACGTTTTCCCAAGAGGAGGGCGCACCATTATTTGGAGGGTAGCTAGATCTAAGGATCTAGCCAGTATTTGAGGATTTGAGCACTTGGGTTATCATTGCAACATCTTGATCTATCATTGTGGAGAGTTTCAGAGCATTTGGAGGCCTCTTTCATCAGGGTCGAATTATCTAGGGCTTCAGTCATCCAGTGGGGCGTACCATTCAGTGGGGGATTTCATATCTATAGAGATTGAGAGGGATCTTGGAGATTCGGTCACCTGGGTTGTTCTTACCATCACCTGATCTATCAGTTTGCATATTTATTAGGGTGATTGGACACATTTGGTAGTAGGGTCGAGTTATTGAGTGTTTCAGCCTTCTATTGGAGCGTGGCATTCTTCAGCGGGAGAGTTTGGCATTCAGATCTGCTTGTATTGATCTTCATTTCTTATTCAGCCTTTGGAGGCATCTTTTGTATTAGAGGGAGCATTTTGTAGCAGCTCTTATCTATTGTCTATCTTCTTGGCCATCTGTTGAGCATTACAGATCGGCATCTCCATTGTAGCAAGTTCTTCTATTTTATGAATAAAGAAGCTTTGAGATGTTTTGGGTTGTCTATCTTATTGCATATGGTTGAGGTATGTTCCATGGTTATATCTTTCTATTATTTGTTGCATACACACATCTAAACACATCTAAACAAGTAGATCAACAAACTATTTGATGAAATACCACAACCAGGAAAAAGCTTTAAAAAGACACCAAAACAGTGATGATCCTTGCATAATGGCTTGGGATCATTACACTCTCTCACTCCAGCTTGTCACCAAAATCCTTCCTCGCGGAAATAAATAAGATAATAAGCCTAAATTTCTCCAAGTAATGAATAATTCCCACCTATTTCATCATCAAATCTAACAAATTCCACCTAATCCCCAATTGTTGTCATTTCATGGTGCCAAATTCCCTCTCCTCTCTCATCCACACTATGCTCAACTTCAACTACGACAATAATGAATAATGATATGTGTTTTTGGAAACAACTAAGAAGAAAATAGTGAATAATGATATGTGTTTTTAGGAAAACAACGTTTTGTGAAGACAATGTGGATAATGATATGTGCTTTTAGGAAAACAACGTTTTGTGAAGACAATGTGGATAATGATATGTGTTTTTGGAAACAAATAAGAAGACAATAGTGAATAATTATATTTGTTTGAGGAAAACAATGTTTTGTGAGACCCCTTGTTTGTGGGACAAGGGATCCTCTCCACTCAGCGATTTGACTGTTAATTTACCCCTTGTTTGTGTGCCAAGATGGAGTGGGAGAGGTTGTTGGACTACGATTGGCATTAGACCAAAACCCACAGGAATTAATCTCCACCATAATCTCCAAATTTAGGATCCACGAGAGGGGGTTAACCCATGTTGCGAAACTCGCGGGAAGCACTAAATCCAATGTCAAACAATCCCCCCCCCCCCCGGCCTGGCGCGTGTCGGGAGAGTTTTGAACTCGAGACCTATCGCTCTGATACCATTTGTTGGACTATGATTGTCATTAGAACAAAACCCTCATGCATTAATCTCCACCACAATCACCAAAGTTAGGATCCACGAGAGGGGGTTAACCCATGTCACGAAATTCATGGGAAGCATTGAACCCAATGTCCAAAAGAGGTGATAATTTTCCCCAAAGGGGGGCGTTTGATAGGGGAATGTGGAAATTGTGTGTGTTGTCACAATTTAGGGTTTTAGGATTGTTTCTAATTTCTCTAGTCGAGGTCGGCAAGTTAGAGGGTACTTGTGTTGTGGTGCATGTTGAGGTATATACTATCACTCTTTGAAGGTGGAAAGAGAAATGAGGCATATTCAATGGAGTTTGAATAAGAGAGTAATGCATAATTTGAGAGACTTTTTTACATATAATTTAGGTACTTTTTCAATTGGGTACATATATATATAAGATAAAATAAGATAATCATTCATAAATATAATCAATATTGATGTGTGCCTTGTGAAGCCTATAGATGGGATGATTGCGTGAGCTTCTGTTGCAAGAGAAAAGGGTGATGCAGGTGCTACTAAAAGCAGGCCAATCGTTATYGGTTTTTCCCTCACATTGAGTGGTCGGCATGGATGACTAAAGGTTTTCGAATACACCGCAGACTTTACAGCAGATCAACTAATTTTGAGCACACATGTTGTGGGGGTGTTGGGTAGTCCAAGCTAGAGCCTAGTCAGGGTGGGCTCGGGGTCSAGTATGGGGCCAAATGGATACTAGAAGAGGCTCGGAGTTAGGATGATTAGGAGGGTTAGCCACCAAATTTCATACCATTCGGTTTCTTTTCCTATGGAGACAACCTCGATTTGGGGCTCGGAGTAAGGAGTGGTAGACCCACTCCCTTGGCAAAGCTCTAATGGGGTTCATTCGGAAGGGGATTGGGAAGGCCATTCAGAAATACCCATTTCTCTATGCCATAGGGAGACTCAACTGTGAAAAGGGTATTTTTAGGTTTTTGAGCTCGGATCAGTGGTTCCATTGTCACCATAGGCAAGGTTTTTCTCCAAGGAAGAAGGTAGGGGACACTCATATTACCACACAACCCCTTCTTCTGAAGGTATTAGAGGCTTTCGATCGAAAGAGGATTTAGGTGAGGGAGATGGGGATAATAAACTCTTGTCTCTATCGGAGTTAGCCAACTTAGTGGAGGGGGTGGCAGAGCAATTTGATAACATAGGATTAGGACATGGCTCAGAAACCCTAGGTCAGAAGACAGCAGGGTCTGTAGGAAGTTCAAAATCGACAACAAAGAAAAGGAGAAACAAGGGGGTAAAATCATCGGGGGTTCCTTTAAATATGGTTTTCAGACAAGACATATCCATCCTCGAGGCTCTATATATGGAGGATAGACCAGTGGTGGGTAGAGTGTGAGGCCAATAGTTCAGTTTGAAGACTTTGCAAGAATGGGTATTAAGAAGTTGGGAAAAGGAGATTCCATCCATACCTGAGGTAACTACTCTAGCCATAGGCTAGATTTTATTTAAGTTTGGAAAGAAGGAAGATGTATAATGGGTCCTTAAGAATCCATGGGTGATTGATTCGACACCACTTATGATTAAGAAGTGGACACCGTTGTTTGATTCCAGTAGAGAGCGAATGAATATCATGTTGATTTGGGTTCAGCCTCCTGGCTTACCACCAGAGTTTTGGAATGAATTAAGCTTTAAGGAATTAGGCAATGCAATGGGATCTTTCATGGATGTGAATTTTTCTTTCAGAGATATGGGAAAAATGTTAGTATCTCAAATCTTGGTTGCTCTAGATGTTAGGGCAAGGTTAGCAGTTGAATTGGTCCTAATTAAGGATGAAGTTTGTTTTCACCAGTAGTTGGACTGCGAAGGAATCCTTTCATATGAAGACGTTTCCATAAGCATAGGCATATCATGTTTCATTTTCCTTTACCTTTTAGGCCACGCAAAGGGGGAGACTCTCTCATCAAATCAAAGAAAAGGGCATCTCCTCCCATTTAGGAGGAAAGGGTTAGGGTGGAAGCTCAGAGAAATGATAGGGTTGTGGCTTTGGGGGGATGTTTGGTCGCAGTAGATGAGGATGTCAACCAGCCCCAAGGGAATGTGTCAAGGAAGGAGAAAGTGAAACGGATTGCAGAAATAGAGGAAACAGTAGAGGAATCTCATGTTTCAGTGCAGGTCTTCATCCAGGGGTTCACGACACACTTTGGTTTGCTCCTTTCCCCTCCCCCTCCTTTAATTTTTTCTTTGATCTCTTTATCTCTTATGGGAAAGGAGTGGATAGACTCCCTGAAATGATTGCATTCCCCTTCCTTTAGCCATGTCCCAAACCCTCTTATGAGATATCTTCCTCTTGGGGCCCCTTGTTTGACATCCATAACCTCGCCACTCCTCCCCCCTTTACCCTCCCCTCTCAATCATGCACCTATGTGGATTCTGAAGAAGAAGGTATTGTATATCAATTTCAAAATCATGTTATCTCGGGCTCTAGGAGAAATGTTGGACTGGGGAAAAACCTATGTCCTCACTTGGGGGGAAGGGCAAGAGGGAGAAAATCAAACCTTTTGAAGGCTCAGAACATAGCATTGGTGGATATGGCTACAGGGATGCATCATTCGATTCAGGGGGGGCCTTAGAGCATCCCATGCCCCATCTGTTGAATTTTCAATGAGTTATGGCTCATGGATTTACTTTAAATTTTTTGTTTAACTTTTAATTGAACCATAACTACTGCAGCAAACCAACATCACAAGAAGAATAACCATGCACAAGAACACAAGAAGTATCCTGGGAAACCCTTCTCAACAAGGGAAGAAAAACCAGCCAATCCTTTGCTATATTCTTCAAGAGAAAGACCTCCCACACCATCACCAAACCTAGCACACAAAAGGGTGATGTAATTATCATAATTTCATACCACAACTTCTAAAATTATGAGATGACACAATGTTAAGTGTGTTTCCTCAATGGGAATTCACCTTTATTTATATAAGACTTACCACATCAAATGATGTGTCTATTGGCACAATAGGGTCGACCTCAATAACTCAAAATATAATTAATAATTACCATATTAATTATCTTTTACATTAATTATCCTTTACATTATGGTAGGCCCAACCTGTACCCTTTACATCACAAATAGGGTTACAGGTAAGTCTGACTCTTGGACAATATAGCAAGGGATCTCATACACCCACTAGTGCTCAGCCACTAGGGGAACATCCATTTGTGCTCAGCCACTAGGGGCACATCCATCTGTGCTCAGCCATAGGGATGTCCACATCTCTATCTCATTGTGTCTCATAGGAGAACCACACTCACTAGTGCTCAGCCACTAGGATCACATTCACATGTGCTCAGCCACAGGGACATCCAACTCAAAAGATCTTCTTTATCACTATGTTACACAAGAGAATCATCTGGAGTATCACATCATCTCAACTCTCTGCACAAAGGAGGAAAATACATAGTTTCATCTTTGTCTCGGAATGATACACCCAACTCATGGGCTTCCCCACACATTCACATGTGCTCAGCCACAAGCACGTCCAACTCAGTAGATCTTCTTTCTCACTACGTTACACAGTGGAATCATCTAGAGTTATCACATCATCTCAACTCTATGCACAGAGGAGAATAGTAAACCCATCACATGGGTTCCTCACCCCACACAAGGCACACAATATTCCATCTCTGTCTCAAAGAGGAACCACACACCCAACTCATGGGATTCCTCACCCCAAACAGGGGCACACAATGTTCCTTCTCCATCTCAGAGAGGAACCACACACCCAAATCATGGGAACACCCAACTCATGGGCTTTCTCTCGGGTCGACTCACTCAGTATGTGTCATGGAGCATGTCTCGCGCAGTTGTAATCATCAACACTCCCTCTCAGCTAGGGAGGCATTCTCCACCAGGACAAGTCTCTCATGGAACTACTCGAACTTCATCTTGGATGTAATCATCAACACTCCCTCTCACCTAGGGAGGTAATCTTCACCAAGCCAATTTCTCATGGAAGTAATCAAACTTCATATTGGCAAGTGGTTTGGTGAAGATATCTACAATCTGATCATGTGTAGGATGGTACTGCACGTGTACTACGTTTCTCTGCAACATGTCTCTGATATAATGATATTTTATATCAATGTGTTTCGATCTATCATGAAACACATTTGATCTAAAATATCCTCAAAATATAATTAATAATTACCATATTAATTATCAAATATCAAATATCAAAGATAGATCAAATATCAAATATCAAATATAATTAATATGGTAATAATTAATTATATCAAAGATAGATCAAACATCAAAGATCAAAGATAAATTATTAATTAATAGGATCCATCTCATGATCAAATAAATCAGTCAAAAGCTTGCGAAGCCGCACTGCTTCATGGACTGCCACACTCAATGCCATAAACTTTACTTCTACGATACTCAAGGTCACGGAGCTTTGTTTCCTGCTACACCAGGAAACCATGGCAAACTCCAAGGTAAAACAACAACCGGATGTGCTCTTTCGGTCCATTGAACTCTTTTCTCAATCTGTATCGGCATATCCTTCCAAACTCAAGTTCACACTAGAGGCCTATCTCAGGCCATATCCAATTGTGCCTCGTATATATCTCAATACATGCTTTACTGTTATCCAGTGAGTTTGTCTCGGCTGAATCATGGATTGACTAAGGAAATTAGCATACCATATATCAGGTCTGGTGTTAACCAGATACATCAATGATCCAATCAGTTGTCGGAACACATGTGGATCAATCTCGTCTGAATCGTCGCCATTTATTTTTTTGTCAAATCCATCACCATCGGTGTAGACATGGATTTGCATTCTGTCATACTGAAATTCTTTAATATCCCCATTGTATATTTTCCTTGACTTAGGAAAAATCTCATTCATCCTATGTCATACTTTGTGCCCCAAGAAGTATTGCATCATACCCAGATCCTTCATCTTGAAATCAAAATTTGAGGCTTGCTTGTATCCAATGGCTTCCTGAATAAGTCATCAAAATTAGGCTCTCGTCACCAAAAATGTAATAGTATAGGTTTGGATCAACAACAATCTTGCTGAAACCCAAACTCATCAATAATCCATCTATCTGATGTAGTTTCCAACTCATGAATGGTAGTATAGATGGAATTTCATCGAGCTACTGGATAAATATGTGTCATCATAGTTCACTCCCTCTGCTTATGAGAATCCTCTAACTACAAGTCTCGTTTTGTATTTCTCGACACTTCCATCAACTGCATGCATTTCTGCCTCTTGTAGAGTTTTTCAAGCCCAGATAGGCATTTTATGGCCTACTGCAAAGTCCCTAGGAATATCAACTGGATCAACTGTATCAATGGCTATCTCCCTCTAGACTATTGAAGAGGAAGAAGATATTGTCTCTCTTTCTCAATTAGTTTGACTCTTTCTGAGTCAAGTGACTCCCTCTGAAGTCTAAAGGATAAGCATCTTCCTTTTTTGTTAACTTGCCCGGAACAAGAAAACAAACTAAAGGAAACAAGACAAGAATATCTCCTAGAGGAGATTCATAAGTACATCTCTAGAATCAAAACATTTTAAGGGTCGTTGTCATAGCCACAACACCTACTTGTAATGTAGAAACCTTAGAAATGTAGGTTATAGGCATGATAATTTAAAACAATCAAACCTAGAGTCTTCACTTCCAGGGTGTTGCTCCTCTGGATGCACTGAGATCCTTCTAGATCCATGATTGCACCAAGGGTTTCTTCCTCCTGCAAGTACCCTTATGAAAATTATGCCAATAATATATATAAGTGTGTACCTAAGAGTGTACACCAATGGATATTTTTCTTGTTTATCATAGACTTAGAAGGTAAATTATGTTGATATACATCACTAGCTACAAACCTAGTCTCCTGGAGACAAGGGCTGCAAGTCTAGTCTCCTTACTAGGACTTGAATATAACCCATGCTCAAAAGTCACACTACATATGTAAACACGTCCTTTATTGATATTCACATCACCATGCAATCCTCATAGTTGCACTTCTCAAATCTGACTACAGCCACTTGTCCCACACTTGACTTATCTTTTAGAATGTCCTCAGTTCATTCTCAGCAATAGCTTCACCAATAGGCCTTAATTTGACCTTAAAGTTGATGTCAAAACAGTCCTCAAAGTGATGTCTAATCTGGAAACTTATACATGAATTTTGCCTCAAATTTGTTGCCTATTTTGTTGTAGTTTGCTCTTGGATCTGCCTAAGACAACCTCAGATCCACCCTCTATTACAACCTCAGATCCACCATAGAACTGCCTCATATATCAGCCTCAGTTGTTTTCATAGGTGTTCCTACTGTATTGTTCAAGGTTATTTAATTTTCTCCCTTAACTAGGACTTTTCTTTTAGAACATTTGTTCTAGATATCCTTTATAATTGTATCTGAACAAATTTTGGACAAGCTCATAACTACAGATGTCAAAAGGGTTTGACAATATTTTATACAATATGTAGAAGAATATTCTTGCAGTCTACCTTATTTGACAAGAGATATTCAATCATTCATAAATGTATAGAGTCTTCAACACACATGACTGTAAAGACGATCCTTTAGAAGTTTTTGACCTTGCTCAAATGCCACAGTTTGCTTATAGATTCAACAAATGCAGTAACTGCTTGTCTTCCAGTAGGCACATATGTAAATTGGTAGAAGCCATCTTCTTCTACTCCTTCAGCAACAAATTGTACTTCTTACTGTCTCAAAAAATATTGTAATAGGTTTGTTGTTTAGGGTACTTGTCGTAGGTTTTCTTCTGGTTGTGGCAGCCTTACATTTCACCTCGAAAAATCTATATGCTACCTCAGTTGTTCATTGCCACAGGTATGCAATTTTAGGCCCAATGCTACCTCAATTTTGGGTTGTGGCATCCTTAGTTTTCACCTTAGAAAGGGTCTGGCCCTTCTTCATTAAGTGTTTTTTGTTAGGGTCTTCTGCGACATCTTTAAAGGGGCATCTTCCTTGTTGCGGTCTCCTCTTAGGGTCTTTAACAAGGATTGGCTAGGCCTGTGGCTAGCCTTGACCTTCACAATGAAATTAAGAGGGGTCTGGCCTCATCATCTACCACAGAATTTTTAAAGAGAGGTTCAGCCCTCTTCTCTTTACACCTACAGCAGAGATTTGCGACCTTCCTTCAATCTTGTGCAATGATTTTCTCCAAGTCTACTATGATACCATGTTGAATTTACAATGAGCTATGGCTCATGGATTTACTTTAAATTTTTTGTTTAAATTTTACTTGAACCATAACTAGTGCAGCAAACCAAGATCACGAGAAGAATAACCATGCACAAGAAGTATCTTGGGAAACCCTTCTCAATAAGGGAATAAAACCCAGTCAATCCTTTGCTATATTCTTCAAGAGAAAGACCTCCCACACCATCACCAAACCTAGCACACAAGAGGGTGTTGTAATTCTCATAATTTCAGACCACAACTTCTGAAATCATGAGATGACACAATGTTAAATGTGTTTCCTCAATGGGGATTCACCTTTATTTATATAAGACTTACCACATCAAATGATGTGTCTATTGGCACAATAGGGCCAACCTCAATAAATCAAAATATAATTAATAATTACCATATTAATTATCTTTTACATTAAATATCCTTTACATTATGGTGGGGCCTTCCTATACCCTTTACATCACAAATAGGGTTACAGGAAATTTTGACTCTTGGACAATATAGAAGGGATCTCATACGCCCACTAGTGCTCAGCCACTAGGGGTACATCCATTTGTGCTCAGCCACAGGGATGTTCACATTTCTATCTCACTATGTCTCACAGAAGAACCACACTCACTAGTGCTCAACCACTAGGATCATGTTCACCTGTGATCAGCCACAGGCACATCCAACTCAGTAGATCTTCTTTCTCGTTGTGTTACACAGGAGAATCATATGGAGTAACCCATCATCTCAACTCTCTGCAGAGAGGAGGCTAATACATCATTTCATATTTGTCTCAGAACGATACACCCAACTTGTGGGCTTCCCCACACGTTCACCTGTGCTCAGCCACAGGCACATCCAAATCAACAGATATTCTTTCTCACTGCATTACAGAGGATAATCATATGGATTTATCACATCATCTCAACTCTCTACACAGAGGATAACAGTAAACCGATCACATGGGTTCCTCACCCCACATAGGGCACACAACGTTCCATCTTTGTCTTGGAGAAGAACCACACACCCAACTCATGGTCACGCCCAACTCATGGGCTTCCTCACCCAACACAAGGGCACACAACGTTCCTTCTTCGTCTCAGAGAGGAACCACACACCCAACTCATGGGCACACCCAATTCATGGGCTTTTTCTCAGGTCAACTCACTCAGTCTATGTCCTGGAGGATGTCTCACGCAGTTGTAATCATCAACATTATCAAGGTCCCCCAGATGAAAATACTTTCTTTCAATTGTAGAGGGGTGGAAGGCTCCCTTAAAAGGTATACCCTCTTTAGGTTGGTGGATGTGAACCAACCGAATATGGTGCTTCTCCAGGACACTTTAGGATTGGAAGCCTAGGTGGTTCCCAGCTGAAGTTCCCTATTAAAAAACTTGGAATTTTTGGGGGCGAATGCTAATGGAAGGTCTGGAGGACTGATAACTGGTTGGAATCCCAAGAGTGTAAGGATGTTGAATTCGTGGGGTTTTGAATTGGGAATTGGGACTATCTTTCAGATGGAATATTTTGGTTTGGAAATCACAGTACTTAATATTATGGTCCTTAACTGGAAAGGATTCCTTTCTGGGAGGGCCTTAGCCACAAACCATTGATAAAATGGAATAGAATAGTGTTGGGGGAAGATTTAAATTTCTCTTTGGGGGTAGAAAAAGTATGGGGCCCTATAACAAGGTCGAATCCACTAACATATTTTTTTGATCAAATTTTAAGACAGCTAAAATTGGTTGATGTTCCTCCCATCATGCTATGGCCAACCTGGAGAAACAAAAGAGTAGGAGTCGAGAGGATTGAAAAGAGACTAGATAGGTTTCTTGTCCTTGAAAATTTGTTGGTAGTACTCCCCTAGATCAGGAAATGGGTTAGAACAACGGGGGAATCTGATCACTTCTCTATTTTCATAGAACTGGAATTAGGTCCTAAACAACCTCCAAGTGCATTCAAGTTTAATGTTGAATGGCTCAAAGAATAAATTTTTATAGCACTAGTAAAGAAAAATTGGGTGTGAATGGACATAAATACAAAGGATAGTGTTGGAGCTCAGTTTGGGGAAAACCTTCGAAGGGAAAAATAAGCCACGATGGTATGGGCTAGGGCCAAAAGGTAGCAGGAGGCCCAGGAGTTAGTTGAATTTTAGGTGGCTCTTCAGACCTTTTATGAATCGGAAAGAGGGGGTTACAGTAGCAATGAAGCGAAGGGGAGTTTCGTTACTTTGTAAAAATGGAAAAGACAAATGTTGGAAGCTCGAGAAGAAGAGTGGCTTCTAAAAATTGGGGAAATCTAGTTGGATAAAGGGGATGAAAACACAAAAAAAAATCCAGGCTTATGCTAAGGGAAACAAAATGAGCAATACTATTTGGAGCCTGAGGGACTCAGAAGGCAGGAGCATCTCATCTTTTGATGGTATGGAAAATATTGGAAAAGACTATTTCCAAACCTTATTTCGAGCAGATCCAAGGGCCTCAATGGCATAAATTGTGAGATTGGCCCTCTTCTTCCCTCATTTTGTGGGAGAGGAGGAAAATATATCTCTAATGGCGAAAGTTACAGAAGATGAGCTTAAGGAAGTAATTCATAGTTTCCAAAGAGAAAAAAGTCCTGGCTCGAATGGTTGACCAATTGAATTCTTCATTGGCCTTTATGATATAATTGGAAAGGATATTTTGAAGGTAGTTGAAGAATCTAGATCAGAAGGGTACATGTTCAACCCCTTAAACTCAACCTTTTTATCCCTCATTCTGAAGATTGATGATCCCTCTTTTATGGAGGACTTCTAACCTATCTCCTTCTGTAATTGCATTTATAAAGTGGTGTCCAATATTATTTCACGGAGAATCAAGGCTATCCTCTCAAATAAGATTTCTAAGGAGAAATTTGGTTTTTTGGAAGGAAGGAAAATAGATGAGACCATTGGGGTGGCCCATGAGATAATGCAGAGCTTGAAAACCAGGAACTTAAAAGGAGCCATCCTAAAGATTGACATGTCCAAATCATATGACAGAGTGAGTTGGATCTATATCATAATTATTTTAACTCATTTGGGGTTTGAAGTCTTGTTTATCAACCGGTTAATGTGTTGCATATCTATTGTCTCTTTTGCAGTCCTAATAAATGGACCACCCTCACCTTTCTTTAGAGATGAGAGAGGCTTGAGGCAAGTCTATCCTCTATCTCTCCTTTTCTTGTTAGTAGTTGAATCTCTTAGCAGAGCTTTAGGGGAGGAAAAATTGAATGGTGAATTCCAAGGCATTGTCATCACCAACATCTTAAGGATTTCTCATATCTGATTCGTAGATGATGTACTAATTTTCTATAATGGGATGAGGAATGATGCCAAAAATCTCATTGAGATCTTGGATATGTTTGGGAAGGCTACTATCATGAAAATAAATGACCAAAACTATTTTCTCTCAGTTCACAATATGAACAGGGAGGAAGAAGAAGGATACATGATCCTTTTCCCTTTTGAATAGAAACCATTGGAAGAGGGCCTAAAATATTTGGGATTTCAACTCAAACTTAACAACTATAGGAAATAAGACTGGAGGTGGCTCATTGCTAAATTGGAAAAAAGGTTGAAAGGATGGAGCTTCAAATGGTTATCTAGGGTAGGTAGGTTGGTGCTGGAAAAATTATTCATTCAAGCCATCCCAGTCTACCAGATGTCCCTTGCTTGGATTACCAAGGGTGTGCTAGAGAAAGAGAAAAGAATTTTTTTTAAGTTCATATGGGTAGGTTCAAAAGATCATTTAATGGCCCCTTGGGAAAAATGGGAGTCTCTTGCATTGTCAAAAGCTTTAGAAGGATGGGATTTAAAGAATGCTTTCTCTTTTTCAAGGGATCTTGCGGCCAAATCCAGTTGGAGATTACCAACAGAGGTCATCCAAATCCTCAATGGAAATGGATTTTACCATCTCAATTAGATTGTTGACCCAAAGCAAACTTATATTTGGTCTTAGGAATAGAAAAATGATGAACAAGTAGGCTTGGGGAATTTTTTAAAAAGGCCTAGACTAATTATATTAGAGGGATGAAATAGGCCCATGTTCATATTTTGGACAAAGATGATGAGTTGGTTTGGCAGGGCTCACCCTTTGGGGATTATTCACCCAAGTTGGGATATACTCAGATTATGATTGATATATATAACCACGAACCCATTTGGTGGTGGAAGGGGCTATGGAAAATCAAAATCCCTCTAAAAGCTTGTACTTTCATGTGATGTGTCCTTAAAAATAAAATTCCATCTTGGGACATAATGAAGAGTTGATTTATTGAGGGACCAGGTTGGTGTTCCTTATGCAAGGCTGGGGAAGAATCAGGTTTTCATCTTTTCCTAAGGTGCCCTTTCATCAGACAGGTCTGGGAAGAATGCAAGAAGTGGTAATATTAGGATTGTAGCTGGAAAAGGAACTCGGTGGAGGAGGCCTGGAAAAGATAGCTTGCAAAATCTAAGAGAAAGAATATTAAGGCTCTACCCCTCATACTAATCTGGGGGCTTTGGATGGCTAGAAATGCAGCCATATTCAAGGACAAACCATGGGACAAATTAATCCTTCCAGAGATAGTAGCATCCCAAGGGTTGAGAATCCTTGAACACTTTCCTCGAGATAAAGAAGCTAGAAGGGAAAGACACATTCCGGAGGTACAAATTAAGGACAACCTCTCGTGGAATTTCTTTGATGGTGCTTTGCAAGATGAAAATTTCTATAGTGGAGGGGGTGAAGTTATGTACCTCTCTTAGTTGCATTACCTCAGGATTTCAATGGGTTTTGGGCCAGGGGCAAACAACCATGCAAAACTCCTCTCCTTAAAACTTATCCTTGTGTTTGTTGTGGAAAGGAATGTTAAATGTTTGTAGATTTTTGGGGACTCACTGTTGATTATTAATTGGATAAAGAACTCTCAGCAATGTCACAACATCACCTTATCACCACTACTTGATGAAGTTTACATCATATTGGAATTATTTGATTACTTTGTTATTTGGCATGTTTACAAGGAGCTCAACAACGAAGAAAACATTCTCTCTAAGGAAGGTTTTTGCCTGGATCATGGGCAGTGGGTCATAAAACACGTCCAAGCAGGGGGCTGAAAGTATCCTTAGGGAAGGTCCTTTTAACACTACCCCAAAAAAGTGATATTCGGAACACCAGTTTATGCTTCATAATGTTATGGCAATGATTCTTGGAGTCGTTACAATTTGTTTCTTCCTTTTTTGGAGATTATTTTTGCTCTTTCTGGACTAGTGACCAATAGAATGGTCTTCTCATCTCATCCATGTGGACTAGTTATGTATTTTAGTTATATATCAGCATTGTTTATGTGGAGGGTAGTGATGTTTTGTTTTTGGACTAGTGATTAGCAGGCGGGTCTTTATTTCTTCAAGCCTGCAAGTTTATGTATTTTGTTTATGTATGAACAAAAATGGTTTTTTGGGGGGTAGTGGTGTCATATTGGTCTCTTTGAGATGCTCTCTTAGTCACATACATGGAAACATGTATATGCAATGTAAATTTATTTTCTCCGGATGGATGAAATAAAATTTACACTTTTTTATTTGGAAAAAATTGTGTGTGTGTGTGTGTGTGTGTGTGTGTGTATCAGTGTGAGTGTGAGTATGAGTGTGAGTGTGAGTGTGAGTGTGAGTGTATGCAACTTGAGTGGGTCTAATGGTTAAGAACATGTGTTTTCTCCTTGGAGGTCACGGGTTCAAATCTAGAGGGAG
>JASDQU010099924.1:487290-497954 GCA_032191745.1 Picea mariana
GTGTGTGTGTGTGTGTGTGTGTGTGTGTGTGTGTGTGTGTGTGTATCAGTGTGAGTGTGAGTATGAGTGTGAGTGTGAGTGTGAGTGTGAGTGTATGCAACTTGAGTGGGTCTAATGGTTAAGAACATGTGTTTTCTCCTTGGAGGTCACGGGTTCAAATCTAGAGGGAGGTAGATATCTTTAAACTTTAACAGACAAACCATTGCGCAAATGGGGTCCCTTATCCCACAAACAAAGAAATCCATACACCAATTTAATGTCTCGCTTGACTGTGACCTTAAAATTATTATTAATTATATAGTTAATATTTTACTAGTGGATAGGTAAATGAGTGAATAGTGATATGTGTTTAAGAAAATCAATGTTTTTGTTTTATTTGTTTTTTTAAAATAGTCTACATAATACTTATATTGTATAACTATTTTCTCCCCTCTCTATATATTAATTATTACATATAGCTAATACTATATAATTTATAATATATATTATTAATAATTAATTATGTATACATTATATATAACTTATTATAGATTATTATAATTTACTTATTTTTAATTATCTAATGTGTATATTTGACTAATTCCAAAATCATTAAACATGTTTGATTCATAGCTTCTTATAACTAGGTCCTAATATCTTAATGCAAGTTTATCCTAATCTTTAACAGACCACATTTAACAACCAACTCATGTTTGATATTTATAATTACTAAGGGTGTAGAAATGGATGAGGGTTAGGGTTTTCATGTGTGGTGTTTATAATGTTTAGGGGTCATGTAGGTGTCCATAACACTAGATTAATAGTATCTATGGAGTTCATGTCAATTGGCATAGGCGAGCATGAACACTAATAATATGGATGATTATATCCACCCTGTGGATTATTCTGAAGACACTTTGTTAGAGGCCTTGATTTTTACTTCACCTTAGGTGTGTTCTAGGCACAAAGATCCATTGTACCACTTGACTATTGAGGTGGATCGGTCAGATCTCCCTCTAGGTGTTGGCTTGAATTATGGGAGTGAGGATCCTGTCAAGCTGTATAAATCTACAGATCCAGTAACTAAATTTTGTTAGTTTTCTTCACATATGTCCAAGTATCTAGAGGATTTGAAGGCCTATGAGATTGGAAAGGGTGTAAATATCATTTACCATCCTACACCTAAATCATCGGAGTGCATCAATGATTCTCCCCTGCCACAAGCTAAGGTAAACTTTGGAAAACTAGTTTCATTAGGGTTTATCATTGGTGTTTTGGGCCTTGCAGAATTGTAGGGTGGTGTGCCTAAACCATCTAGGTATTACACTGGAAGAAAGAAAAGGAAATTGGTCGGCTCTAAGGGAGGAGGAGTTTCTCTAGTAATCGGCGAGGACCTTAGCGTTAATCAAATCATTGATCTTAAGGGGCAGGCAGTTGCGGGTCAATTCAGAGGAAGGATGGTACCCATGACTTCACTCAATAGTTGGATTCAGGCTTAATGGGTTCCTTTTATTGGATACAAAATCATCACCCACATCCTAGCTCAGGTTTGGATTGGTTTTTTCTTTTGAAACATGGAGTATGCTCGGCGGATCTTGGCATTATGTTTTTATTTGGAGCGAATTTTGTTGTGCTTAAATACTTGGCATCCTCTATTGGATCCCAAGGAAGAACCCATTTCTAGATCTCCCATATGGATCAAATTTCCCAACCTTTTCTTGGAATTTTAGACTGATAATGACTTAAAATTTATCAGGGATTCTCCAGGAACCTTCATCATAGCGGAAAACGGGTATAATTCTAGTAAATTTATGTATGTGGTGCAAATTCTTATGGATCTGGACCCTCGGCAAGGGATTTACAAAACTATTTTAGTTTTGAGTAGGGATGGATCATATACGCAGCTTTTGGACTACACAAATGTTCCTTTTAGGTGCTCAAGTTGCCACAAGGTTGGACATGTCCTAATGGATTGTGAGCTTTTGTTCCATAAAAAAACTGTAGGGAAAGAGAGATCAAGTACCAGCCAAGGGACTTAGCCTATTCATGGCTCACAAAAGAATCATACTCATTTGGACAAGCC
This sequence comes from Picea mariana, assembly GCA_032191745.1. Lineage (NCBI taxonomy): Eukaryota > Viridiplantae > Streptophyta > Pinopsida > Pinales > Pinaceae > Picea > Picea mariana. The sequence continues at coordinate 489,353 of JASDQU010099924.1, forward strand.
TGTCTAGGAGGGATCCAAGGTGGCTCATGTGGCACCAAAGGAAACAAAAAAAGAGTCAAAGGACCTTGAGTTTGTGGTTGGACAGGTTAACATTCCATTGAATGAGGATGCTCAAGTCTGGGAGGAAGTGAATCCACTGAGAAGTCCGAGGGATGGCATCATAGAATCATTTTTGAAGTAGGGGCACAAGCTAAGAACACAACAGTGTATCAAAATTTCTCCTCTGATTGCTTCGGGTAAGATTCTCCCTACGCTTTCTCCTTCTATTCCCTTAAATTATGGTCATCTCGTTGAAAGCTTGCACTCTAAATGTAATAGTTCTTCCCCAAATGGATCTCAAGGGACTGAATCGATGCATAGTGAGAGGGATCATGTTGTGGGTGATATTCCTTTAAAACCTTTAGGGATAGTTGATGGTGATAACATGTAGTCTAAAGACCTTAGTAAGAACTATATGTTGGCTTCCCCTATTGATAGTTTTGGAAAAGAACCCTACATGTTGAGACTAAGAATCCATTATCAGTATGTGGAGGTGAAGGGCTTGGGTTATGATTAAAAAAAAATGTATTGGGCACTTCCAGAGATGGGTGGAAATCATCCCTTCAACATGCTTAGGAGTAAGCCACAAGAGAATTGAACCAAGGAAGACAATGTCTAATTGCAAGGGTCCTTAGAGAAGAAAATTCCCTAAAGACCATGCCTCCATGAAAATTATGTCAGTTATTTTGTGTGGCCTAAGGGGGAGGGAAAAAAATGTCTTTCAAAAGGCTTGTGGAGGTGGACAATCTTGATATCATTTTGATCCAAGAGACAATGGGTTCCCACGATAAAATTATTATGGAATTGAAAAATATGTTTTTGGGTTTGAGAGTTCATTGGAATTGATTTTGTGGTACACTCAAGAGGGATTATTTTGGACTTCTCAGAAAATGTTTTTTTGATTAATTGTTTTTCTTTATTCTCAAGTCTTTTCTCTTAAGTTTGGTGTATGGAGTTGGACATTAATCTAGCTATGTTAAATCTATATGCCCCTTATGAGGGAAAGGAACAATTTTGGTATTTTATATGTGCTAATAAATGTTTTTAGTCTGATAATGTGATTATCGAAGGGGATTTAGATCTTACTCTCAGAAGTGAAGCAATTTGGGGCTCTTCGGCACGCGAGGACAAGATGGCCAGTTATTTTGTAGACAAATTTGAAAAGGCGGGTTGGGTGTATGTAGAACCCAATTATCTGAGCCTAACATGATTCAATAATAGAGGTGGTTTGGAAGACATGTCCAAGATATTGGATCGCTTCTTAGCACATCACTCGTTTCTGCAAAGAATTGATAATATATGTTCATGGGTTGGGAAGTGTTGTTTTGATCACTTCCCATATATTTGGATTTGGGAAAATAAGATAAGAAACCAAGGGTGTCATTTAAATATTACCCATATCGAGCGAGAAAGGAGGAATTTGAAAATTTTATCTGGGACAATTGGAGGAATTTCGAGCCTGACTTGAATCTATCGGCCAATGATCAATTTGACATTTCTCTACATATGTTGAAAGAGAAGGGTATTCCTTGGGCTGGAGAGAAGAATTGGAGAATGGATTGTGACATTTAGAATATAGAACAATAATTGGAGTTTATGTATGATCTACTCAATAGTGAATCTATTTCTCAAGAAGCCCTAGATAGGTGTTGCTTCTTGGAGACAAGCTTATCCAAACTCCTATTAGATCAGAAAAAGGAGTGGTGCCTAAGGAGATAGGATTTCTAGATAGAGTCTGGGATCAAAATACTAAATTCTTCCAAACATTTTCCAATCACATAAAGCACTATAATACAATTTGGGATTTAGAAGATGATAGTGGTCACAGAATTCATGGTTTTCAATATTTGTCAGCCCTGGGGATTAATCACTTCAAAATTTTATTTAAGGAACTTGATCAGGAAATAATGGGGGAAATTCTCAAAATGATCTTACCTTTTCCCAGACTTATAGAGCATGAGGATAATCAGTTTATGTACAATGATGTGACAAAAAATGAATTGTTGGGTGTTATCATCTCTTTTAAAAGGGATAAGAGTCCAGGCCCAAGTGGTTGGATAGTTAAGTTCTTCGAAGACTTCTTTGAAGTCTTGGGTGATGATTTGATTCAAGTGGTCGAAGAAGTTCAGTGCAATGGAAATATGCTTGGATGTTTCAATTCCACCTTTATGGCCTTAATTTTGAAGGTGGAACATCATGATACCTTTGATGATTTCCAATCGATTTCACTCTGGAATTGTCTATAAAAAATCATAGCCAAGGTCATTGCAGTCAGGGTACAACCGGTTTTTTCCAGGGTCATCTCTCAAGAACAGTTTGGGTTTCTAAAAGTTATATTCATTAATGAGATGATAGGCACAAAACAAGAGGGGTTACATTCCATTAAAGTCACTAAGTGTCTAGTTTTCATAATCAAACTTAATCTCTCCAAAGCCTATGATCAATTATCTTGGATCTATTTTAGATTTGTTTTATTTTATATTGGTTTAGACTTACCTATGGTAAAATGAATTATGGATTGTATCAATTCAGTTTCTTTTGTTGTCCTAATTAATGGGTTAGGTTTGGAATTATTCAACCTACATGAGGACTCAGAAAGGGATGTTTGTTATCCCCTTACTTATTTTTACTACTGGTGGAAGGCTTAATTTTGGCAATTTTTTAGGCAAAGAGATTGAACGGAATACAAGGGGTAAGAATATGTTGATCAGAGCACCTCACACATTTTTTATTTGTGGATGATGTCCTACTTTTCATTTACTATTTAGAGGTAGGGGGTCAACAATTTAAGAAGGTGTTAGACCTTTTTCCATATGGAAACTAGTATGATGGTCAATCCCAATAAATTTGTCATTTATTTTCCAAATATTGAAGAAGAAATCAAGTTATTATTAACTGGTATTTTTACTTTCCCTTGTTTTGATTTAGCTGATAGGTTGAAATATATTGGTTTCTACCTAAAACCCAACAACTATGGTATATCTTATTGGAAATGGTTTCAAAAAAAATTGTAAAAAGGATAAATCTATGGTGCAACAGATGTATTTCCAGGGGTTGTAGACTCATGGTTATAAAATTAGTCATTGAAGCCATTCTAGTCTATTGGCATCCATTGGCATACATTCCAAAAGGTATTTTGGTTAAGATCGGGAAGATTTGCTTCAATTACATATGGAATGGGAGTGGTGAATATCAAGAGTTCCACTTGGTCAATTGGAAAGTATTAATAGTACCCAAATGGTTCAATGGTTGGGGATTAAAGGACATGTGTCTGTTTGGGAAGGCTTTAGCGACGAGATATCTCTAGGTTTTTCTATCCCAAGACAGTTTGTGGAGGAGAATTTTGATCGAGAAATACATATCTCCAATCATAGTGATGGAATTCAAGCTTTCCATGAGAATATCTCAAATGTTTCAAATGAGTGGAAGGCCTTACCTTCATCCTTTCCCATTATTGGGTGATTCCTAGCATGGAGGGTCAGGTCGAGCGAACAAGTTTATGTTGGCTCGATATTTATAGTGGGTTGTGGATAGAATTTATTCTACCCGATGCACTAGTTGATCATTTTAGATTGTTAGGGAATTGTACTCTAAACAAATATAGTAAGGAGGCTCAAACATCAATCTAGTGCAAAGATTGGTTGAGCGCTCTAGATTTAGATCTAGATGTTGTTTGGCACCCATTCTAGAATCAATTTACTATAGAGTTAACCAATATGCATATTCTTTGATGAACTATCTTGGACTTAGAATGCCTCAAGGGGGCATTACTCTACAATATTGGGTTATCTGGCTATGCAGGATCTTAATTTGTCAAATGGTTCATGCTGGGATAAGAAAATTTGGAAAATAAAGGGCCCAATTAAAAGTTTATTTTTTTTGGTTAGCTCTGAAAGATAGGGTGAGAAATTTGGATTGTCTACAGCATAGGAAAAAATTGGTCCTAGTATGTGTAGTTTATGTAAGAGGAACGAGAAGACAAACTTAATGTTATGACCCAAAGGGGGAATATATAGGGTTAAATGTATATAATATGATCCCAAGGGGGCGCATATATGGGGGATAAATGTACATATAATGTGTAAATATATATTTAATAAGGTCGGCCTAATAGTAAAGGGGCCTAATGTGTAGGTGTGAATAGGTATGTATAGAGATCATGTATTTATTATTGGGGACATGTGAATTGTGATGTATGAATGTAATTGGTTATTTGGAGGAGGTTCTCCTATTCTTTTAGAAGTTATTGTGTAAATTATCTATCTTGGAGTTGTGCTCCATGCTCACATTTTGTACATGGTGTGTACTTCTATTTTTTATGATATTTTAAGCATTTGGTTCATTACATTTGGTATCAAAGCATTGATCCTAGGGTTTTGCTTCCTCAAGAAAGTCATCTTGTGATTTTCTCTGCAAATTTTTTCTGGTTCCACTTCATATAGAAACAAATGGAGGTTGTTTAGAAGACATATCATAGTATCTATGCTATGAATTTCAGCTTTTGGGTCATTGTAAATTCGGAGATACACCTCGTGGAAGATAGGGTTTTTTACTAGTCCTATAACTAGTCTCAAATAGGTGTTCTGAGTAAAACAGTGATATCTTATTCATAGAGGATCCAAATTCCAGGACACCAGTTGTATTGGAAATAGGAAAGTCCGCATTATTTTTTGTATGAATTTCATAATTAGTTTTCCAATATTGAACGTGTGGCATTATGTACAAGTTCGCTCTCTAGAATAGGCCAAAATTCAGCAAGGTTTGGGAAAGTTACCATAACTTTCATTTGGAACACCCAATTTTGGTCAAACCTGTGGCATTGTAGAGAAGACATTTTAAAGTACTACAAATTGAAATTTTAGACTCAAAGGGGCCAAAATTTCAGAAACAAATCAGAAGGAAGGTCAACCTGGAGGACAAACTCCAAATCAAGGTTTCAAAGGTATGTTTACTTAAAATTATTATAACTTTTGATTGGGATGTTTGATTAAGTTGATTCAAAATCCATTGGAAAGAGAAAACATAGACTATTATATTGGAATGAGGACTATAACTATTTGAGATCATTATTCCTAACACATTAAGGTTGTAAGTTGAGCTTTGGGTTAGAATTGAATTAAGAATCAATGGAAATACCTAAATTTATAGGAGATGAAGATAAAGATGAAATGAATCACGTGGAATGGTTGAGGATGATAAAAGAACATTGTAAGAATATTCTTAGGACAATCCTTAAGTTTAATGATGAATATTTCAAATGGTGGTATAGCCTTGATAAAGGTACTACAATCCCCCCTCTCATGGGAAAATTTTGAAAAACTCTTCTCAAATAAATGGATCAAGGATTAAAAAAAAAAATGGAGGACATGCATAAAATTCAAGTGGAACTAAAGGAATCAAGAAAAAATGTATCCAAATTGCAAAAGGATGATGAAGAGATAAGAAAATATATTATAAAAAAAAATGATGAGTTCGTCAAGATGCAATCCCTTAATGAATCACTCATTAAGGAAGTTAAGAACTTAAAGCAAGAAAAGATTACAAAGAAAAGTTCGAAAAGGATGAGTCGAGGGAATATTTTGAAAACAAAGATGAAGAGATATGTTGATTATGAAACCATAACAAAAAACTACTGGATGAGATTAAAACATTGAAAGAAGAAAAGAAGAATTACCAAAATCAAGAAGAAACAAGGATAATAGATGAAGAATCTACTAAAATACTTGAAGGGGAAATTTGCAAGAAGGTTGAGGAATCCCTAAATAATGATGAGGTAAAATTAGAAATGCAACCAAGAAATCAATAAGGACGTCAAAATTTGAAAGATGGGGTCACATTGCATCTTCAAAAGGAGAAATAAGACAAGATTCAAGAAGGTCACCAAAATATACTTGAAGAAGTTGAACTTCATCTAGAGGAGGTATATCCCAAATATGATGGTATTATCTCCAAGGCTGGAGTAATCAAAGACAAGGCAAAGAGGATAGAGGATTTTGTTGTCTCTAAAAATAAGATAGATGAAATGGGTGTGCAAAATGAAGAAAAACTGTCAAATGTGAAACCATATCAACACCCTCGTTATTAGGAAAGACAAGAATATCAATATCAACATTATCAAAGAAGAATATGGAATAATCATCAATATTCATGGAATATGGCATCACAAAACATTCACATGTCCTGAATAATGAATACCTGATATCTATATATACCTATTCACACCTACACATGAGGCCCCTTTATTATTAGGCTGGCCCTATTACATATATATCTACCCATTATATGTGCATTTAGCCCCCATATATGCCCCCCCTTGAGGTCATATCATATACATTTAAACCTATATATTCCCCCTTTGGGTCATAACACTTACACTTTTTCTTGGAATGTCCTTATACAAGGTAGGTATGGTTGGAGATAGAAAACCAGGTACAAATTAATCTTTTATGGGAAGGGCTCATTATGGTTCACTTCTTTCGAATATATTTTAGTAGAGGTACTTTAAATCCTTTCATGTCTTACCCATTCTAGTTGTCTAGGATGTTTGGTTAGCCCATAATGATAGCATATTTGAGGATAAGTAGTGGCCTACTTTTAAGTTATCATTGCAATCTCTGACTTTGTTTTCATTTCACAAACCTTCTTGGTCCCTAAAACAACCTTGTTATCTTAACAATGTTATCATTAGTAAGGAGGTTCCCTAGGGATATTTCGATGAGGCCATCCAAGAAAGGGCACAATCTTGTGGGATGGGGTTTGTCCTTTACTTCTCAAAAAAGCATTATATTACAAGAAAATCCAATATTGGTCAAGGCATGAATAACCAAAGAGAGTTTAATGCATTATTTGCACTACTCAAATGTGCCAAGGACATAAATATTGTAGTGTTACAAGAGTTCGGGGATTTCAAGTTGTTAGGATATTTAGACACTTAGGATTTAGTTAATATCAATTTGGTCTAATATGGCATTAGTTAAAAGTGTGTTTATTTAGTATGCATTTGTAGTTAGGTAATCTGACAGTCATGATATGTTCTCGACATAGAGTGATCTAACGGTTCATATTCTCCTTGATATTAATGATTACATTGATCCATGGCTTAGCACACAATTGGTCCATGATCTCTATATAAAGAGAATGAAGGGTCATTTGTTGATGATCGATTTATTTGTAAATTTCCATGGATATTCCACTATAATAGTTTGTCACAACAGATTTGATAAATAAAACTGAAATCTACACTATGAAAGTTAAATTCCTTTAGATTCCAGAATACTTAGTTCCTAATTTTCTAGTTATGCATGAAATAGATAAAATGTGGAAAATAGAGAACAATAAAATACAATCACACACCATCCACAAGATAAAACAAATATTTTCTCCATGAAACCCTTACAGAGAAAACTCGGCTAGAAGGTGAGGTTTCTTTGCTCTCTTTTCTTTGGTATGGAAATAATGAAACTACAAAGCCAAAGGCACTCTCTATGGAGTTACCTGAGACTTGTGGCCTCTTAGGTTGTTATAGAACATTAACCCCCTATGTTGTGCTCTCTAATTTTCCCACTCTCAATTGTTTTTCTCTGCTATTGTTGTTGGGAAAAATACCCTACGGACTAGCAAACTAGGGTCAGACTTGCATGCAGATATTGACCGTAAAGAAATGACTTTTTAACCTAACACCCAAAACTTAAACCCCTCTTTCACGATACATGCATGGAAAGGAACTACTAACCTTTTTACTGATGTTTGGTGTAGATCCTCTGTTGCGCTTTGCCCGCTTACTTGCGTTGCTCCTTCCAAAGTTAACCTGCAATCAAGACAAAACACTACGCATGCATGCTACTTTTCTACTTGAGGGTTAGAAATTAAGCATAAATTACACAAATCATAGATAACTCATGCATTGGGATGGGAAAAGTATTCTTTTATTATTTTCAAAATGAATCAACTTACAATCAAAGTCGAGACTGGCCACCGCTCCTTGATCCTAATCTTGGGCTCCTCCTCTTCTTTTGTCCTCCAACTGCTTTGCGTTAATTCTCCTTAGGCTTGAGGAAAGGCTAAAGGGTTGGGACAATGGATTCGGCAAATGGGCAGAGTTTCTTCGCTATAATTTTCCCCCTCCAAATAGTACCCCTACCCCTTCTTTTATAGGCTAGAAGGAGCTAGGGTTTTGGGCAAACTCTCGGCCATGCATGGCCGGGAGTTTCAGTTAACTGACCCATAGCTTTTTGTCTCGTCAGAAACTTTCCTATTTTTGTGTTTTGTTAAGTAAACGCTGGCTGTAGTAGGCCTGCCAGCTTTCAAACGCATTCAGTAGTGGGTTAGGGCGTGTGTACCTTGACCCAAGAGGATTTTCAAGAGTTTGTTCAGCATAGTTTTGGCAAGGAAGGGATATGAGTTGGCCTGATGCCAGGTAAGCATGTGTGGTGCAATTTAGGGTTATAACAGATGCCCCCTAATGTGTGAGGTCAGAAGAGCATCTGATGGCCGAAATACATTACCAATCTTTTACCAATCTATACTGATATGCTGAATGAGTGAGCCCAAGAATCAGGAACCA
>JASDQU010099924.1:500016-538819 GCA_032191745.1 Picea mariana
AATATATTTTTTTTTTTTTCGAAACTCAAAAAAAAGTGTTCCAATACCTGCTCAAATCCCTCCCATATAACTCCTGGATCACTCAAAATGGTTTTTGGTATAAAGAAACTAATAAGGGGGGCCAAAAAAGTGACAAAAAGAAGCCAAATAGTCTATAAATAGAAGCTGGCAGCTCATTATCACCATTGCTGATTTGGAAATTGACTCTAGAGCCCAAAAACCCCCTTTGCCAAAGATCATGATTCTGGGAGCTACAGTGGATGAAACGGACTTATGCTTGGACCAAGTAAGTACAAACTCCCTTATCTAGCTATTCAATACTTCCTTTGTAGCATTTAGTTTATTTTTGGGGTGGGCGTCGACCTCAAAAAGGTCGACCCTAGGTAAACGTGGGTTGTCCAGGGACAGCCCGCGGGTACCCGTGACTATCACCTCTACAGGCCGCGTGGACCCCCCCCCCGGGTGTGATGAAAAAGCAAATGGAAACATGTATTGACCCTCCTTTACCTTGTTGTGTTGGCAGAATGTATGTCCAGTGGAGGCAAAGGGAGCACGAGGCCTCCAATGAGTTAGTGGCAGCAGATCTGAATGTTGTGGCCGTGCTGATGCAGTGTGGTTTGCTAAAATTCTTTTTATGTCCGTTCATGCGCGTGCAACCAAGGCTACTAAATGCCTTGGTTTATTACTGGCACCCCGATGCAGAGGTGTTCATGCTATAGGGGAAATCCTTGGTGCCCACCACCGAGGATATTTACTTTCTGACTGGCCTCTCAAGGAGAGGGGAACCAGTCAACTTTCAGACGTTTCCTGCAAGGCCGAGCAAGGTTTTGGAGCTGATAGATGAGTACTGTGAGGCTGGCACCGCTCATAGAGGTTCCTCGGTACCTATTAATAGGATTACCAGCCTCACCCTACAGATTATTTTATTGCTCATTGGGCGGATTACCGGCTCAGCATCCGTGCATTAGGCTTCGCGCGCACAGATGAACTGTGCGATCCAGTGCATGAATGCACAAATTTTTTATTGGAGTACCACACTGTTGGAGTGCATGAAGAGGCAATTAACATATTGCCGATAGCAGACACATAGGAACTTCAGGTTTGGGACCATCCTGTGTTCGTTCTTTTTCGAGAGAGTTCTGTGTTTTAGTCCTCGGCTGACAGTACGAGGACATCTGGCCACTTTCCCCGCAGTATGCAGATGGGCAGTGTTACTGCCGCGACAGGGTGGTGGAAGGACTGTGGAGGCCTTCAACGATGACTTTTTTGCTTGGCTGTCATGACATATCCCAGCTATAGAGGACTACCCATATGCGGGGATCGACTTCTCCAGAGATCCAGAGATACCAGTGCCTCCTGGTGAGGAGCAAGGGGAGATGGGTATGTCTCCACCTGTATAGTTGTTTTTTTTGTTTGCATATGTAATTTTTATGTCTTTTTTTTTTTTTAATATATATATCATGTTTTTGTATACCAGAGTTTTTGATGGGTGAACGTTTATTGCATGCAAATGTGGGACCCGTGCGACCTGCCGACTATGCACGGAACAGGCGTCGCCCACGGCCAGAAGCCACAGCTGCCGTCGCTGGAGGAGAATTAGTAGCAGGGAACCTCCCAGCAGGAGAGGTCGAGAGGGTCCTGAGGCGAATTGAGTGGAACTTTACTGTGCTCACTTGCACAGTCCCGATGGCAGAGATAGAGGACCTGCCACCATCCATGCAGACTCATGTCATGGGGGCACCTCAGACATGGGTCCGATTGTTTAGGCGTTTAGCCCAAGCTGTACATGATTATAACAGGGCCCATAGGCCCTGAACATACTTTTAGACTTTTTGTGTGCCACGAGCACTGATATGTATATATTTTTTGAGGGCATAATCCCGGTGACTCATTACTATTCCCACTTTTGAGGCGCTTAGGCCCATCTATGTACTCTGAGGATTTTATGATGTTTATATATGGTTTTTTATCTCTTTTTGTGTCTTATGGATTACATGTGCAAAAATGTATTTACATGTTTATGTCCATGATATTTTTATATGTGGGCAAGATGCCAATCTAAAATGTGATTAGCTAGAGTATCTGTGATTTGGTTTAATCTCCTAGGAACATGAAAATATGTAATGTAATCAAAGTTGTGTTCTAAGAGACGTACCCTAAGGAATCGTCAGTGTAAGGTTGGATCATGAACCCGGTATATTCTGTTTAGCTACGACACAACCAGTTGAGCGTCTAGATAGACCCGGAGGTGAGAGATACCCAATGACAATGCGTCACGAAGCAACTCAATAACTGCACTATACTCGGCAACATTATTTGTGGTGCCACCTAAGCATATACCTCCGGAAGATAACAACTGACCCTGTGGTGTAAAGATTACCCAAGCTGGGAAGCAAGCCTCCGCGTGTGTCAACTAGCACCGTCTGCATACCCAACGAACACCTCGGACTCACATCTGCCATATTGACGAAAGATAATATCAATGACACGTCCATAACACTTTTTAAAAGAAATGTAAAAAAGTAATAGTACAAAGACTATACATATGTTACAAAAAGTTACTCACAGTGACCTTTCTATGAGTAATAGTTCTTGAGGTAGAGCCCATTTCTAGGCTCCACCAAAGCATTCCTTTCAAAATCGACCAAACGATAAGCGCCCTTTTTTAATACCTCTTTGATAATTAAGGGTCTGAACCACATGGGTTTAAACTTTCCTGCCCTCAGGGGGTCCTTGTCTTGGTCATAGACCAGGACAAGGTCACCCTCAGAAAACATCTAAGGACGAACGGACCTATCATATTGACACTTTACCTTATGTTCATGAGCCTCGTTGGCCAGGGCCGCATCGTGACACTGTTCATCAAGCTTCTCAAGGTGTACTAACCATTCTTCAAGTGGAGAAGTGTCGGGCAATAACTGTACTGCCAATTTCAGAGATGGGGTTTGACATTCGATGGGCAAGACTGCCTCCAGCCCGTAAATGAGTTGGAAAGGTGAGAAACCGGTTGCACTCTTAACTGACGTTCGGTAAGCCCATAATGTCGAGTATAACATCAAATGCCAGTTTGACTTGGCTGAGTTGATAGTTCGTTGTAGAATCGTCTTAAGAGTTTTGTTTACAGCTTCCACCTACCCATTGGCTTGGGGATAGTAAGGTGATGAATGTTCTTGCCATAACCCAAGCTTTGACGTTAACTCGGTCATCATTTAATTCTAAAAGTGACTGCCATGGTCAGTGACAATCTCTCTCAGGACGTCGAACCTTGCTATAATCTGGTTGAATAAGAAGAGAGCTGCAGTCTCTCCATCATCTATAAATGTTGGCATAGCTTTGACCCACTTAGTGAAGTAGTTGACAGCTACAATGATATAGCGGTGCCCCCTTGTTGACGGGGGGTTTCATGTAGTGTAATCAATCCCCCACTTAGTGAAGGGACCAACTATGATGACAGGAAACATAGGAGCTGGATGCGCCCTCATCTTCCGAGAGAAGATTTGGCACGGATGGCACTTCTTGACCAACTCGATACAATCTTTAATAAGTGTGGGCCAAAAGTAACCTGCTCGTAAAATCTTTTGGGTTGTTGCCAACCCAGATAAGTGACCGCCACAAGCTCCTGTATGACAATCGTTGAGCACTATGACGGCCTCCTCATGAGTGAGACATCGACGCAAAACACAATCTACACCTCTCCGATACAACGTATCATCGAGTATGAGATAATTCTTAGCCTGATGGCGTATCCGCCGAGACTTGTCACGAGAAGCAGAGGTGGGGCACTTCAAAGCATGGAGATAGATCAGTATATCTCCATACCAGGGGTCTGAAGATTCAATCAAAAACATATCCCCCCGGATAGGTGATTCCTCAGGCACAACTTCACCTGACTCAACTGGAAGTTCTGAAATAAGTTCTGCGAAGACCAATGACTTCTTGGACTTGGCTGAAATGAAGTCTAAGTCAAATTCTTGGAGGATGACCATCCATCTACTAATTTTTTCGCCGATAACTCGTCGTGTCAATATGTGCTGGAATGGATTCACGACAGCAACGACAATGGTCCTGTGAAACAGAACATAGTGACGGAACCGTTGAACATCATGAACTGCTACCAATGCAAGTTTTTCAAGATGGGAATAATTAAGTTCCGGTCCTACAAGGCCTCGGCTCAGGTAATAGATCACGTATTCTGAAAATGAATCATCTTCCTGAACTAAAACCATGCCTATGGTTGACTCTGTGGCAGCCATATATAATAGGAAATATTTGTTATAATTCGGTGGTCGTAGCAGAGGCGCGGTTGTGAGGGCATGTTTTAATGCATCGAAAGAGCATTGAGCGGTTTCATCCCAGAAAAAGGGAACATCTTTCTTAAGTAAATGCATAAATCCCTTGGTGATTTCGGCATAGTTGGTGATGAAGCGTCGTAAGAAGTTTTCCTTGCCTTGAAGACTTTGAAGTTGTAAGATTGTGTGTGGGGGAGGCAACTAGATTATTGCCTCCACCTTAAGAGGATCCACCATGATCCCTGTTGTTGATACGATGAAACCTAACAAACATCCTGACGTGACATAAAAGCTACACTTGTTGGGATTCAAGCGAATCCTGAAGTAGCGACAGCGTTCGAAGATTAGTCTGAGGTGCGTAGGATGATCCTTTCGCTTGCGAGAGCGTGATGCTAAATCATCTAGATAGGCCTCGACTATATGTTTGAGGTCGTGAAACACAAAAGACATGGCCCGCTGGAAAGTGGCTCCAGCATTCTTGAGGCCAAAAGGCATCTTACGATAGGTGAATGTACCCCACGGACAAATGAATGTCATTTTGTGTTGGTCTTCCGGTTTGATTTGGATTTGATTATATCCCGAAAAACCATCCATGAACGAAAAGGCTTCATAACTGGCACATTCATCAATGATCTGGTCAATGAATGGGGTTAAAAAATTATCTTTTGGACATGCCTTGTTCAAATCATGGAAATCGGTACATACACAAATCATGCCTTGTTTTTTATCGACCGGCACGGGGTTTGACACCCATTGAGTCAAATGAATAGGATAAATGAAACCTGCCTTAAGCAATTTCTCAACCTCAAGTTTAATGGCTGCTGCTTTCTTAGTATTAACTGGACGAATTTTTTGTCGAACAGGCTTGGCATCAGGATACGTTGTGATTTCATGTTCAACTATTTTCGGATCAATACCTGGCATTTCCTCATAAGACCAAGCAAAAACGTCACGGAATTCTTTGAAAAGATCTATGTAAATTTGAACCTCTTCGGGGGAGCAATCCACTCCAAAAAAGACATTCTCCATGATGCCAGGGTCTCGGGAGATATTAATAGGTATGGTTTCAGAGATAGTCGCCATATTCCCCTCAGCATAAATTTTCTGTGTAGCTAAGAGGTTAATAGGACATGGCTGATCTCCCGTCATGGTGATAGTGAATTCTCCTGCCTCGATTTGGTGTAACTCTAGGAGGAAATATGATCTGTGATGAAGATCTTCCCACGGTTTGTCCAGACTAGTCATTACTTTGATTACTGCTTCGTCAGAAGGTAAGATTAAGTCTAACAAATCAGTGGTAGCAAGAGAACCCTGAACCTAGATAGGCTCTAGAAGCGGATCCAACTCTTGTGCAGGAGTCCGATCAGGGTTAGCTGGAGCTTGTTGGAATAAAGAGTACGCTACTTCAGCGGTCGACAAGCGCATGGACATGCCGAAGTGCCTTGTCTCATCCATCGTGGCTGATGGGGAAGGAAGAATCCACAGATCCTCGAAGTAAGTCGTGCGGAATGATGAAACTTGAAAAATCTCAGCCTTGTGGTGATTAGATATAAACTTGACATCGTCATGAGGAGGTGGGTAATAGAAGGTACCCATCAAGGATGGGCACAAACCAACTCCTACGTTAACGACACCGGCTTGAGGATTATCAATCATGGGAACCGTGGATGCCCCCAAAGCTGGGTCAGGTCTGGAGAAGGACAATTGATCGATGGTCACTATCCGACCCTCATGTGGAAATAATAAGACTCGGAAAACTGTAGCAACCATAGCTTGCATATCATAAGTCCAACTCCGACCTAACAAGATATTATAGTCGAGGGGGGCATCAACTACCTCTACTTCAACGCACACGGTCTTCCCTCCTAACTGCACAGGGAAAGAAGGGACAATGCCATGTNAATAGAAGGTACCCATCAAGGATGGGCACAAACCAACTCCTACGTTAACGACACCGGCTTGAGGATTATCAATCATGGGAACCGTGGATGCCCCCAAAGCTAGGTCAGGTCTGGAGAAGGACAATTGATCGATGGTCACTATCCGACCCTCATGTGGAAATAATAAGACTCGGAAAACTGTAGCAACCATAGCTTGCATATCATAAGTCCAACTCCGACCTAACAAGATATTATAGTCGAGGGGGGCATCAACTACCTCTACTTCAACGCACACAGTCTTCCCTCCTAACTGCACAGGGAAAGAAGGGACAATGCCATGTGGTCGGAAAGAATGACCATCGAATGCAGTGAGGAGAGTAGATGACGAAGACAAAGCGGGCTGGCCAATGGCCTTCCAACATGCTAACAACATAACGCATGTCGAGGCACCTTCGTCGACCACCGTGCGAAAGGTATTGCGTGTAAAAGTTTTTGTGGGATGAGCCACTACTATCTGAAATGCTACGTGGTAAGGCAGATAAGGTTTTAAGTTGGTTGTATCTAGCACAATGGTACCCGGGTTACAAGTCTCAGTGGAGCCTAAAGCAGTTAACAAGGCTTTCCTCTGAGCAGGGAAGCTTTGGAGGACCTCCAAAGTGGACATCGCACAAGGGGTTTTTGATAAATCTTCCACCACAGAGTAATTCTGGGCAGCCCTTGCGTTTGGGTTGTGAGAAGCTTTCTTAAATGCACCCTTTGGAATGCATGTCACTGTTTCGCCCAACGTCTTCTCGATCTGTAGAGGAAGAGATGGGATCTTAGCTTCTTTACCTTTCTCAAAGGCGCTTGGTTTACTATAGTCGTGCGCTCTAGTCGTTATGAAAGCATCACCCCTAACCATATATACGTTCGCGGATGAGGAATTGTTTGGAGGAGGGCAGGTTTCTTGGCTGCCCCCTTCGGCACTTGTAGAGGCTTGAGTTAAATTTTGCCCATGCTGAAAGGGATTAGTCAACACGGCTCGCTGTTGCTGTGTGACAAACTTTTGGGCCTCTGCAAGTCGAGGACACAGATGGGTCAGGTGGTCCTCCGCACACAAGTTGCACGGGTACCTCGCCTTCCATTTTTTTGTAGTTCCCTTGCCAGCATTATCAGTGGGTTTTTTCTCCCGCTTACCCTTTTTCCATTGTTTTTTCTTCCCTTCAGGCTTCTGCGTGGCCTTTGGGTTAGTCGTCTGCACGGAGTGTACTTCTGACGTTTGGGTAGGAGGAGAAGCCAACGCAATAGTCTGGCTGGCCGTTGAGTGTTGTATAGATAACTGTTGCAATTGCTTTGTCAATTGCTCAGCGGACTTGGTTTGTGCTGAACCAACGATACCATCAGCATGTGGTCTAGCTCTCTGTCTAGTTTTATCCAGTATCGATCATGGTGCATCCAGCAGGATGTTGTATAATAAACTAGACTGAGAATAGATGAGCTCAAACTGTTGAGCCCTCATGATGGCATCTTCTTCGAAGAAAACCCCAGAAGTTGCGACGTCTTTGGATAATTGTGGGACCAGAGACTTAAGGAACCACTCAAGAAGGAATGATGGTGGGACTGGTACTTTGATTAGACTCTTTCGACGTCTCCACTCTCGGATATGATCAGAGATATGGTCTGCTGTCGTCTGTTCGAAATTAGTAAGCAGCTCTGTGCCAGCGTCATATCTCATAGGTAACTGGAAATGGTTAAGGAAGGCCATCGCCAATTCACCAAAAGAAGAGTATCTTGAGTGATCAAGCTCGATGTACCATTTCGCGGCACTCCCGATAAGAGTGCGCTGAAACAATCACAGCTGGACGGAGTCATCTTTCAATGAGTTAGATGAACACCAAAGATGGAAAGTAGTCACGTGATCACCTGGATCTTCGTTAGGCTTGGCCTCGAACTTTGGAATGTCCGAAGGCAACTTTGTTGGCATAGGAGGCCAACGTGGATCGTGACAAATAGGATCATTTAACAACCTTGTCAAATCTGGCAAGTGTAATGTCACCAGAAATGGTAGTTTGGGTTGCTGCTAATAGCCTAGGAAAAAGGGTCCTGGAGTTTGACTGGCACCAGGTTGCCAGGAAAAGTTTGGCTGCTGGCCCAGATTCCGGTAGAAACCATGGCCCTGACCAGCGTAAGGATTTTGCATCTGTGGAGACATCATTGGCTGATTCCCCATAAAGGACATAGTATGTTGGGCATGCATCGTGTTTGAAGGACTTTGGGAAGGATTACCCCATACTGGTCCTGCTGGGAGAGGCATAGAAGTCTGTCCAGGGTTCCATTGACTGTGGAAAGAATTACCCCAGAACGGCATTCCATAGGAGGGAACAGATCCTTGTCCTGAGTTCCAAGGTCCTGCTATATGTGCCCCCGGTGCAGGAATAGTACCCTGCGCCGGAGTAGACTGTCCAAAAATAGGAGTGCCCCCAGATGGGAAAGAAGTGGATTGTGAAAGTGTTTTTACCAAATGTCCCATTCCAAACAAACGGTGACGAACCTACTGGAAAATTTTGCGCAGGTGTTCCTTGACTCTCGGCTCTAAACGAACTCGTGTGTGCAAGATGCCCGACAGACTGCTGATGCAGACCACAAAGCGAAGGGGACGAAGGAGAGATATGACCTCCGGCGTAAGGAAAATCATTAAAAGGGACAAGAATGCCCCCGAGTTGACCTTGCAGAGGAGCGTTAGAGCTCCCTGCCCCCAGACCTAAAGTCTGTAAAGTGGAGTGAGTGAGTGCAAGACTTGTGCCCGAACTAGGCATACCGTATGAGAACGGAGAGCCTGTCGCACTAGGTGTGAAGGGAGTTGTGGCCGTCGCGATAGATGGGGTCGGTCCACTGTGCGACATAATTGCGGCCGAGACCATGGTGGCTCGGACCGACGATGGCAAGTTAGGAGATGCTTCTCATGTGGTAGCAACGGTGGTGGGAATGGAAGAATTCCCAGAGGAAGTAACAGCATTTGTTTCCATAGATGTGTGAGGCACTGACAGGCGTTCGTAAAATTGAATTGGTACACTGACTGATGGCCAAGTATCAGTGGTTGGGGTTTCAACCGAGTCAAGATTGGCGGTTGATTCCTCCGGGAGTTGTTCGGGCATAATGGTTTGTAACTCGGTTGCTTCGAAAGACCCTTGTTGGTCTAGCTTCCGCCTCAATGGTGGTGAGGGTGGCTCCAGTATAACCGGCGGCAGGCCCAGAAGCCTTTGTGACCGGAGGAGCTCGGGATCCTCCACTGTGTGAGAAGATCCAAGACACGCTAAGGTATTCTACACGTTCAAACAGTAACACACACTAAAAAGAAGCCCCTAAGAGATAAGAAAAGCAATCACTAACTATTTTGAAGAACAGTTACAACAACCAACACTAGAGCAACTTACCGGTGCAAGTGCAACTCGAAAATGGAAGCACCCTCCAGGTATACTCTACAAAGCATGGCTCGATGTCTATCCTAGGTACTGCGGTATACCCCCGTAGTCACCTGTGTATGTCCCTAAAAAAGATTGGCAACTAGTTTGCCAGCACGCGAATAGTCACCAGGCGGGTACAGTCAATAGTCGGGTAGACCACAATGAGCAAGGTATCAAGCCCGAAACCTGTCAAGGGTATCGAGAGAAAATGGTCCAGAAGACAACTGAGGACCTCGAATGGATTTGAGACCCACAAAGCCCCATGGCAAATGAAAACGACGGAATACCAAAACAAATCCTCGATATGTGTTCTCCACTACGCTTGGTCCGGCTTTGGAGGGGTTATCTCCGCTACCTTTCCTTCCGCGACCTCGTGTTTATCCCCTATGTTAGAGGGGGGTCCTGGATAACTTCCACGAAACTGGACTTCTACACTCCCTATCA
The DNA here is from genome assembly GCA_032191745.1 of Picea mariana. NCBI lineage: Eukaryota > Viridiplantae > Streptophyta > Pinopsida > Pinales > Pinaceae > Picea > Picea mariana. The sequence goes on from JASDQU010099924.1 coordinate 510,073, forward strand.
CAGACTCCAATGTTTGGTTTTGAGTGGCCTTGGAGAGTTTCCTCTCCAACCTAATCCAAGGCCCTAGTCCTGAACTAGTGCATGAACCCTACAAACAAAAAGTCTAATAGATTTTAAATTAGCGTTGCTTTTATAGGATTTTTACGTCACGGGGTATGAAGGTGAAACTGATGATGTGTAAAGACTCAAAGAAAAAACAAATGAAAAAATGCTGGAAACAAAAGACTTTTACTAAATGCAAAAATCAACAACTTTTCACAAAGAAAGACTTTTTTTTCTTTTCAATTTTGCTAAGATTTCATGCAGCAAACATAAAGGAACTTTCGCTCGACTACGAGCTACTTATGCTCTAAATGCACTGCAAAAAACTTATGAACAAAAAGACTTCTCCCTAGCTATTGATGTAGCAACACAATCTTCAAACAAAGAAGAAAATGAAAAAGAGATTTTTTTATTTTTATTTTTTATTTAAGTGCTAAATGAAGCAACAAAGGGAAAATTCCAACAAGCACAAAACCAAGAAAACAAAACAAAATTATGGCTTAAAGCGCAGATCGCAAAGAATCAGAGCAAAGATACACAATGGTAATCAAGAAAGCACTGACTCCTATGCTTGTCTAAAAACCATAAAACAAAAATTTTTCTTTTTTATCTTTTCTATCAACTATCAACTAAGAAAAAACAGGCTAAGGGTAAGAGGCCCTAACCTACTAACTGTTCAACCCTAGGCTCAAACACCTGAGAGGAACACTTCTCACCATAGGAGGGGATGACTACCCCTCCCTGATTGAAAAGCCGCTTGTCAAGCACGCCTCTATCACTGAAACAGCACGGGTGTGAAAGCGTGCTGAGCTACAACAGAGCGCGTGTACACGTGGGCTGACCTTGTACAGGCCGCGTGTATGTATAAACTCTGAGGAAAAAATAAACACAGGCAACCCAGACCAGGAAGAGGCCTCTGGTACTGATAACCAGGGTCTCTTAAAGGCTTGGATGCTTCTTCTTAATAGAAAAGAAAAATAATTGCAAAGAATAACAAAACGCAATAAAGCAAACTGAGACTAGACTATGAACCAGCAAGACTCAGACAAGATCCAAAAAGCCCCCTAAGAATGTATAATTCTGACAGGGAAGAGGAGGACTGCCTCTCAAGTTCTCTAACTCCTACATGCTACTGAAACCTCTACAGCTAGCATTCACACGTGGGTTGTAAGAGATTAGGGCACAGGTACACACATGCAGGCCTTCTGCAGGCCACGTGTACCTCTATGTGTCCCAAAAATTGCCGTCAAGCAACAGTCAAGGAAAACTGGTATAAAGAACCAGGCTCTCTGCTAGCTCAAGCCTCTCGGAGAAAGACAGGCAAAGAAACAGAAAATCTAAACTCTTAAACTACCCAAAAACTCAACTAAATCCGGAAACCCTAAAGAGTATCTTCCCCAGTACGGTCGCCAATTCTGTTGTTGGGAAAAATACCCTACGGACTAGCAAACTAGGGTCAGACTTGCATGCAGATATTGACCGTAAAGAAATGACTTTTTAACCTACCACCCAAAACTTTTTAAGAAATGACGATACATGCATGGAAAGGAACTACCAACCTTTTTACTGATGTTTGGTGTAGATCCTCCGTTGCGCTTTGCCCGCTTACTTGCGCTGCTCCTTCCAAAGTTAACCTGCAATCAAGACAAAACACTATGCATGCATGCTAATTTTCTACTTGAGGGTTATAAATTAAGCATAAATTACACAAATCATAGATAACTCATGCATTGGGATGGGAAAAGTATTATTTTATTATTTTCAAAATGAATCAACTTACAATCAAAGTCGAGACCGGCCACCGCTCCTTGATCCTGATCCTGGGCTCCTCCTCTTCTTTTGTCCTCTAACTGCTTTGCGTTAATTCTCCTTAGGCTTGAGGAAAGGCTAAAGGGTTGGGACAATGGATTCGGCAAATGGGCAGAGTTTCTTCGTTATAATTTTCCCCCTCCAAATAGTACCCCTACCCCTTCTTTTATAGGCTAGAAGGAGCTAGGGTTTTGGACGAACTCTCGGCCATGCATGACCGGGAGTTTCAGTTAACTGACCCATAGCTTTTTGTCCCATCGGAAACTTTCCTATTTTTGTGTTTTGTTAAGTAAACACGGGCTGTAGTAGGCCTGCCAGCGTTCACACGCGTTCAGTAGTGGGTTAGGGTGCGTGTACCTTGACCCAAGAGGATTTTCAAGAGTTTGTTCAGCATAGTTTTGGCAAGGAAGGGATATGAGTTGGCCTGATGCCAGGTAAGCATGTGTGGTGCAATTTAGGGTTATAACAGCTATGGAACAAAATACAATAATACAGAATGAAATCCCTTCTCCTCCTAGTGGCTCGGTGTTTAACATAGCTCGATAGTCGTCTAAGGGTCGATTTTTGACTTCCTCAGGTCACATGTCACAATTGCCAGCAACTAGGAAATTGCCAGCAACTAGGACAAGACCTGTGGCATTGTAGAGAAGACATTTCAAAGTACTACAAATTGAAATTTTAGACTCAAAGGGACCAAAATTTCATAAATAAATCAGAAGGAAGGTCAACCTAGAGGACAAACTCCAAATCAAGGTTTCAAAGGTATGTTTACTTAAAATTATCATAACTTTTGATTGGGATGTTTGATTAAGTTGATTCAAAATCCAATTAAAAGAGAAAAAATAGAATATTATATTAGAATGAGGATTATAACTATTTGAGATCATTATTCCTAACACATTAAGGTTGTAAGTTGAGGTTTGGGTTAGAACTGAATTAAGAATCAATGGAAATACCTAAATTTATAGGAGATGAAGATAAAGATGAAATCAATCATGTGTGTTGGCACCAGGACGAAGGGAAAAGAAGAACGATTGTGGGAAAGATAGCGTACAAAAAACTGAAGTAACAACTGACAAAAGAACAGCACGCGTGCATGCAAGAAAGCATGCACAAAGGAAAGTGATAGCTGGAGGAAGAACAACACGCGTATGGGAGAAATACCTAACGCAAGAAGGGTTAGGATTTTGGTAATATTCTATAAAAGGATGAAGAGCTCGATATGTATAAATATAGATACGAAAGTATCATAAAAGAGAGTTGCTAGTAGTTGTTAGTAGTTCTCTTAATGTTTTAGTTGTATGAACTGATTTTTTAAGATTTTGAGCAAAGAAGATACGAGGGAAGGTAGATCTGAGGATTATACCATAAGGAGATACGAGGGAAGGTAGATCTGAGGATTATACCATAGGCTATGGAGCCTGGTGCGATCTAGTTCATCTCACCTAGATCTTACCTAGTTTTGTGGAGAATTGTAAGTGTGAGGTGTCGGAAATGCAGAACTATCATAATGCAAGAGCCAAGAGACAAATCTTTGTGGACGTAGCCCGAGAGGGGGTGAACCATGGAAATCCTCATGTAATGTGTTAAATGTCTCTTCTTTCTTTCAGCAATTAACGATTAAGCTTGATGAATGAGTTAATACATTGTTATGAATTTGTTTATAATTTGCTTAATTTAAACTGTGGGATATACGTATGTGAATCCAAGGAACAAGTAGTTTCCCTGACAGCTCATAGTATTTGGCCTTAATCAAGAAACCCCTATCCCCTACTCTATCCTATGCTATAAACACCTGAGTATTACAGCCACCCATTTAAAGGTATCTCGGGTGAGACTGTGCAGCACCTTTTGGGTGTTGTGTTTCCTTCTGGTTTACCAGGAGGGCCGATAGTTTTAGAGGCTTTGTTGGAACCTAGAATGACATGAACCCTGGGTCAATGATTTAGATAACCCAATAAGGGAATCGATAAACCAACAAATGGTTATGTTGGCACCAGACCGAAGGGGAAAGAAGAACGATCGTGGGAAAGAAAGCATGCAGAAAACTGAAGTAACAACTGACAAAAGAACAGCACGTGCGCCTGCAAGAAAGCATGCACAAAGGAAAGCGACAACTGGAGGAAGAACATCATGTGTATGGGAGAAATACCTAACTTAAGAAGGGTTAGGGTTTTGGTAATATTTTGTAAAAGGATGAAGAGCCCGATATGTATAAATATAGATACGAAAGTATCATAAAAGAGAGTTACTAGTAGTTTTTAGTAGTTCTCTTAATGTTTTAGCTGTATGAACTGATTTTGTAAGATGTTGAGCAAAGGAGATACGAGGGAAGGTATATCTAAGGATTAGACCACAGGCTGTGGAGCCTGGTGTGATCTAATTCGCCTCACCTAGATCTTACCCAGTTTTGTGGAGAATTGTAAGTGTGAGGTGCCAAAAATGCAGAACTATCATAATACAAGAGCCAAGAGACAAATCTTTGTGGGCGTAGCCCAGGAGGGGGTGAACCACGGTAATCCTCATGTAATGTGTTAAATGTCTCTTATTTCTTTCAGCAATTAACGGTTAAGCTTGATGAATGAGTTAATACATTGTTATTAATTTGTTTATACTTTGCTTAAATTAAACTGTGGGATATACGTATGCGAATCCAAGGAACAAGTAGTTTCCTTGACAGCTCATAGTATCTGGCCTTAATCAAGAAACCCCTATCCCCTACTTTTTCCTAGGCTATAAACACCTGAGTCTTACAGCCACCCATTTAAAGCTATCTCGGGTGAGACTGTGCAGTGCCTTCCGGGTGTTGTGTTTCCTTCTGGTTCACCAAGAGGGTCGATAGTTTTAGAGGCTTTGTTGGAACCCCAAATGACATGAACCATGGGTCAATGATTCAAATAACCTGAGAAGGTAATCGATAAACCAACAAATGGTTTTGTTGCCATGTTAAGAGGAACAAGAAAGGACTGAGTAGATGAGATGGAATGAATAAGAACCGAAGGAGCGGAATAGAAGGGAAATGAGTCATTAGAAGGGGATGTTGAGACCTTGGAACCACACGAGAGAAGAAATCGAGGGATGGTTGAGAACTAAAGAGCTAGAGTTTGCACAGAAAGACAATAGAAACCCCGGGATCACACCGTGTAAATACCTGGATAAATACGTATATACGAATTTACACGAGGTCTTTTTCTATGATTTTCTGCATCTAATACAGGAGTGTATCTTAAGGTTAAAGGATAACCATGTGACAAACTAGATTCGACAGCTAGATTGGACTCCAGTACAGATCCAGCAGCTGCAGCAGGTAAACAACAAATTCGCCCGACCAATCGACTTTTGGCTTGAGAGTATTGTGGAAGGCTTTATCACAGAATTTGCGGTAGACATAGCAAAGTCATACAGCGTAGCCGAGCAAGAGCTCCTATGAGGACCCAGAGGAAGGTGCATTCGATTACTGTATACTTCTATCAAGATACTGTTATACAACAAAGCTGTAATGATAATGGAATCAGGCAGCTAGACTTCCCTGCATGCATAGGGGAAGGGGGGAAGCACTGAAAGAGACAAGAGGGATGGAAGGAGGGCATGATACAGAGAAGAAGGAGGAGGAACCCTTGGACCTGATCTTGATGGAAGACGACTAGCTCAAGTGGATCTTGGCGTCATTAGGAACGACGTGTAGCGGAGCACCCTACCAATATAAGGTGAATACCAAGAAGAGAGTCGTAGCTGAGAGGGAGGGCTTGGCTAGTGATGAGGAAGAGGTAGAGGATCTCTGGGCTGTGGAGCAGATTGAGGAAATCCTGCACACCGCATATGAGAGGAAGACAAGAGGCCCAAGAACAAGAGGAGAAGACATCCATCCCTTCAATGTTAATGTCAGTGTGGAACCCATAAACCCATGTGCGACCAATTCACCAAAGAGAACACCATCGTTTAGACAACCAAAGTTTGGAGGAAGTCTGATGGCAGGAAGTACATCTACACAAAGGGAAACAACTGGAGGAGCTAGTTCAAGCAACCTTAGTCAAGTATCTACACCGCGCGGAGGAGGGAGTAGCTCAGTATTTGGAATGGCAGGACACGATCCTACTATTAGATTACCAGAGTTCCGAGGGGAACCAGCAGAAGACCTTGAGAAGCATCTATTCATTTGCACAAATATCTGGGAAGCAAAGTTGATCACTGATGAAGACACCAAACTCGCACAGCTAGCGATTACGCTAAGAGACCGAGCACTAGACCGGTACATGAGTCTAGACATGAACAGTGTTCCTGGAATGACAAGGACACTGGCCGACATTAAGAAACTATTGATAAATGAGTTCCAGAAGTCGATCTCAGAGGATCAATACATGAACAAGATGATTGAAATAAGACAGAAACCAGGAGAATCGGTATGGGATATTGATCAAAGATTCAAGCGATTAAAAGGAAAGTTAAAATACCTTATGACCGATATGCAACATCGGCACCTGTTTTTCAACTCACTACTCCCACACTTAAAATATCCATTACGACAACAGAAGTTTCAGGCGCAGGCAGAGGCTCTGCAGGAAGCCTTGCAATTGGAAGAGAATCAGTACCAACAAACAGACCCAGCTATCAAAGAATTGAAGGAGGATCTGAAGAACTTAACCTTTCAGTTGAACCAGAATAAGAATAAGGACAAACAAGAAGTTGTTTGGTGCACTACCTGTAGGATGGAGGACACCATAAGAATGAATGTCCAACATTCACACAGTATATGGCGATAGGGATGCCAAACCCACTACCATAGGGAGGATTATGGTGCGAAATATGCAAGAAATTGGGTCATGACCCTTACCACTGTACGATAATGTAGAAATACCAAACAGTTCCAAAGAACTCATATTGCACCTTTTGCAAGTCAGTTGGCCATGATGACAAAGATTGCAGAACTATGGAGCTAATGCGGGAAAGAACATCAGATGCATACAGGGTACAGGCATAAATGATGACTGGGCAGGAAACACCACAGTTCAATCAAGACCCAGCACCATACAACCTGCGCAGCAGCAGTATAATACTACGCCACAACCTTACAATAACGCGCAGTCGCAGTACAACCCAGCACAGCCCCAGTACAATATCGCGCAGTATAATAAGGGACTACAATATAACCCGCCGTGAGGTGACCACGCAGCTTATAGAGGAGTAGGACGAGCTAGAGGAGGTTTCAGACGTGGTAGAGGACCAGTCACATGTCACAATTGCCAGCAACTAGGAAATTATGCATGGGAGTGCCCACCGCCACCAGCAACTTGTATGTATTGTTGTGCATCGAACAACAATACGGAGGAATGTCCAATATTACTTGTAAAGGTCCAGGAAAAAAGGAATCAAAATAACCAGAATGTTCAGTGGATTTTAGCCGAAACAAGGGATGACAGACGGAATATCAACATATTCACTTGAGGAGGAACGAAAACAGGAAATGACGTAGTTTGACAGGAACCAGCGCAGAACCAATGGGTAAAGAAGAACACCAAACCCAAGAAGTAGTTTGACACGCATAAGGAGAAGGAGATCTTTACAGAAGCCCAACAAGAATTCCATAAGGAGAACAATGCACTGACTGCACAGCAGAGCAAGGAAGCTCTGGAATATGAAATGTCGCCATCACTAGACCATACCAATAATGTTAGGGTCCTAACCCGCACATAGGTAGAGCAATATATTCGTATGTAGTAAAGGTCAATATTAATAAGGCCTTTCAATAAAATAGAATAAGGCGAATGTAAGAAGACCTAATAGAAGCTTCTGCTTCTAGAAAGATCTTCCTCTAGATGCTTCTCTTGATAGACATATTTAGTATAAATAAGGGTCGAGGGTATGAAAATCCTAGCTTGGAGATTATTGTAACAGAGCGTTGCTCGACTGGAGGTTTCCCCCTCGAAGAGGCCCGTGAACATTGCTTTCTGAATCAAAGTGTTATTTCTGTTGTTGTTCTTATATCATTTATGTGTTATTGTGGAGATTATGCTAGTTATATTACTATTATTCTTCCATTTCTAGCATTTTATTTCTGTTCTGCATACTTTTTATATCTGGTATATTACAAGTGGTATAAGAGCACTTTCCTTGGTAGAAATTGTGGGAAATTTTTTTCAGGGTAGAGACGTATTCTAGCATCTTTAAGCCACAGAGATCTTTCGTTACGCGCATAAACCCGTGGTTGAGGGATTCATACACGCAGAAAATACAAGTGGTTCTTAAGCGCACATCTGTTGGCCACCCTTGTAACCCCTATTGGTACCCCTTCGAGTGGTAGTGCATCAGACAGCACCTGTGTACGGAATCGGCCTAGATTTCCTGAAGCCCTCTTTAGATAAACTGATCAACCACCTGACTGCTATAGTGCCACCGAGAACAGCACTCAGGAAGATACTCTCTAGTACCTGGGTAGTCAGGTAGTACAGCTAAGGGTACGGTCTATCCTCCTTAGTTAGTGCCCTGAGATATTGGGCCGAGTACTACTGTTGGACCCCGCACATATATTAGAGAGCTATAGCACAGGGCAAACCCTTGTCTATAGAACCCTTGAATACCTAACCCTTGGGGGATAGAAACATAAACAAATTAAAATAGACAAGATCTGTTGCCACGCAACTGTGTTCAGGTTGCCAAATCACTACACTTTTCTTACTGGTTAAGCATTTGGGGATTTCATCACTGCAGTATTCTTCAAACCGGAGTATAACTCCGCAAGTATATATATATATATATGGAAAAAATTTCACCATTATTTGAGACCTATTCCATTGGATCCATCTCTTTACCATTATCACATTCATCCATATCATTCACTTTCAACGTGACCTACGCCTTCCGCGGGTGGATGTGACCAAATGTGATGGCTCAGACCCCACTGGTTGGGTAACCCAAATGGAACATTATTTCTCTTTATACGGCATTACAGATGACTTGGCCAAACTCCGGTATGGTGTTCTCCATCTAGATCAAGAACGTTGGCAATGGTGGCAATGGAGAAAAACTTCACGTCAGGGGTATATTGCTTGGACCCAATTTGTGACTGAGCTTTATGAATGCTTTGACACTGACACCAACCATTTGGGCTGTTTGACAAAGTTGAAACAATGAGGAACAGTAGAAGACTTCGTAGCTGCCTTTGAGTGCCTGGCTTTTCGAACAGAGGGCATGACTGATGCTTTCTTTCAAGAGTGTTTTATCAATGGCCTCAAGGATGAGATTCGGGCCCATGTCCTCATGGCTCGACCTTCGAGTTGGGTGGAGGCTACTAAAAAAGCTAAAGAAGCACAACAGGTTGTATTCTCTCAAAACCATAAACCCTCCTTTATCCCTCACCCTAAACCCGTAAATTCCACTACTCCCTTCACCCCATTAAAGATCCAAAAATTGACCAGGGATGAAATGGTTGAATTCCAACTCAAAGGCCTTTTTTATAATTGTGATGACAAATATTTCCTGGGCCACAAGTGTAAGGAACAAAATCTTTTTATGGCCATCTCTGAGAATATTTCGAAAGAGGATGTTGAAACTCCCCTTGTGTCTAAGTCACCTGAAATCACTGACATAACCCCTCCCTCAGACCCTCCCGAAGTGGAACCGATCATTTCTTTCAATGCTCTCACTGGCTTCTCCACCCCCCAAACCCTCAATTTAATCGGTTACATCAAGCATCGAAAGGTCATCATTATGGTTGATAGTGGAAGCACCCATAATTTTATTCATCGCCGCATTGCCCAAGAAACTCATTGCTACATCCATGCCGTCAACAATTCCAAATCATGATTTCCAATGGTGGTTCCATGAAATGTGAAGGGTGCTGTGAAAATGTGCATCTCCAAATCGGTGACTACCACCTAAAATCCCATATGTTTGCTATAGACATGGGCAGTTGTGACATTGTGTTGGGTGCAGACTGGATAAGGACTTTGGGTCCCATTCTCATGGATTTTAATAAATTAACCATGCAATTCGACCAGGAAGGCCACCAATATAAATTCCAATGCATCATTATTGGTTCACCTGACGTCATTAGTTCCCATCGCATGGAAAAGCTACTCAAAAAAGGTCATTATGGTGTCATTTCCCAACTCCGTGCCATACAAGCAACAGAGACACCCTCGGTGTCGCAAGACCTCCAATCCCTCCTTTCTAAACATCAAATGGTATTTTCCACTCCCCAAGGACTCCCTCCTTCCCACGGTGTTCATGATCATTCCATTCCCCTTGTACCTGGAAGCCTTCCTCCCAATATTCGTCCGTATCGCCACCCCTTTTTCACAAAAAAATGAAATTGAGAAAATGGTCCAGGAACTCCTTAATGCAAGTGTTATCCGCCCTAGTACAAGCCCTTACTCTTCTCCTGCAGTCATGGTCCTGAAGAAATAAGGTTCTTGGAGAATGTGTCCTGACTTTCGTGCCCTCAACAAACTGACCATTAAAGACAAATTTCCCATTCCTGTCATTGATGACCTCCTGGATGAATTGAGTGGCACCCAATTCTTTACTAAACTTGATCTTCACTCGGGCTATCACCAGATACGTATGAAAGAGGCAGACATTCCCAAGACATCCTTTTGAACTCATGAGGGCCATTATGAGTTTTTGGTCATGCACTTTGGCTTATGTAATGCCCCCTCCACCTTTCAAAGCCTCATGAATCATGTCTTCCGTCCCTTTCTCCATCATCTTTTCTTAGTTTTCTTTGATGATATCCTCATCTATAGAAAAACCTGGATAGACCATCTTACTCATGTGGATTGAGTTCTCCATCTACTCTCTCAGAACCAACTTTTCTTGAAACAGTCTAAATGTGCTTTTGGTGCCTCAGAAGTAGAATACTTGGGTCATCTGGTGGGCAAGGATGGCGTCAGGGTGGATCCGAAAAAGATTGAATCTATGTAAGACTGGCCGCACCCAAAGACTCTCAAAAGCTTGTGTGGATTTCTGGGCTTAACAAGGTATTATCGCAAGTTTGTTAAGAATTATGGAAAGATTGCATCACCTCTCACTGCTCTCCTCAAAAAGAACTCTTTCACTTGGACTCCAGCCGCTGCTCAAGATTTCCAAACCTTGAAGATGGCCATGTGCACCACTCTGGTTCTGGCCCTTCCTGATTTCACAAAGACCTTTGTGTTGGAATGTGATGCCTCAGGGAAAGGAATCGGTGATGTCCTTCTGCAAGAGGGTCGACCTTTGGCCTTCACCAGCAAGAAACTATCTGAAAGGAATCTGGGCAAACCCATATATGAAAAGGAAATGTTGGCTATTTTGCATGTCGTTGATCCGTGGCACACTTATCTCTTGGGGAAACGTTTCCAAATTAAGATAGACCATCAAAGCCTCAAGTACTTTCTGGAACAACGCACTTCCTCCCCGGAGCAAAAAAAAATGGGTGACTAAGCTCTTTGGATATGACTATGAGATCATTTTCAAGAAAGGCAAAGACAATGTGGTGGCAGATGCAATGTCCCGAAAATATGAAGAAGAAGGATCCCTTTTTTCTTTTTCCTTCATTGTACCATATTGGCTCCAAGCTGTTCGCCAGGAATGGCTACAAGATCCCAAAATTTCGCATCTGATCCAACAATTGCAGACCAATGCTCCAGCTCCCCCAGGGTACTCTTGGCTCCAGGATGAGCTTCGATACAAAGGCCATTTGTATTTAAGTAAACAATTAAATCTTAAATCCACGGTACTTTTTGAGCTTCATGCTACACCCACAGCAGGGCACTCCGGGTTCACCAAAACCTATGACAGGGTCAAACGTTCTTTTTTTTGGGATGGTATGAAAAAGGACATCCGTAATTTTGTCGTTGAATGTGATGTGTGTCAACGCAACAAGGGAGAAACAATCAAATCTTTGAGCACACTACAACCGCTTCTGATTCCACTTGCTATTTGGAAGGATATCTCTATGGACTTTATTACCAACTTACCCAAATCGAGAAATAAATCAGTCATAATGATGGTTGTGGATCGCCTTTCCAAGTATGCTCATTTATGCGCTCTTCAACACCCATTTACTGCATCCACGGTGGCTCAAATTTTCATGGACCAGGTCTTCAAGCTTCATGGCATGCCGCACTCTATTGTTTCTGATCATGACCCAACTTTCACAAGTAATTTTTGGCAAGAATTGTTCAAGCTACAGGGAACCCAATTGCATCTCAGCACAGCTTATCATCCCCAGACTGATGGTCAAACGGAAGTTGTCAATAAGTGTTTGGAAACATATCTAAGGTGTTTTGCCTCTAAAAATCAAAATCAGTGGGCTCAATGGTTACCCCTAGCTAAATGGTGGTACAACACTTCCTACCATACAGCTACACGCATGACTCCTTTTGAAGTGGTATATGGACAGAAGCCACCTTCAGTTCTCTCATACTTATCGGGTACCTTGAAGGTCTAGGTGGTTGACCAAACACTTACAATTCGAGAGGATATTCTCCATACCCTTAAAGAGAACTTGGTCATGGCACAGAATCGCATGAAGCAACAAGCAGATCAAGGTCGCTCTGAACGTCAATTTGCAGAAGGGGATCAGGTGTTTCTGTGACTGCAACCATATAAGCAAACTTCCCTCAAGGCTGAGCATTGTCATAAGCTAGCGCCCAAATTTTATGGTCCTTATACAGTTCTCAAGGGTGTGGGACAAGTCGCCTATCATTTAGCTCTGCCCATTCATTCGAAGCTACATCTTGTTTTTCATGTTTCATGCTTAAAGAAGGTGATTGGAACTAGGTGCCAAATTCAAACCAACCTTCTTGAGTTAGCTGAAGAAGGATCCATTTGGCTACATCTAGAAGCAGTTTTGGACCAGCATGAGTATCGCTTGCGTCAGAGAACCATCAAGGAAGTGCTAGTCCAGTGGAAAGATACAACTCCAGCAGATGCCACTTGGGAACCAGCTACCATTCTGCAACAGTTTCTACATCTCAAGCCTTGAGGACAAGGTTGTTTTTAAGGGGGCGAACATGTTAGGGTCCTAACCCACACATAGGTAGAGCAATATATTCAAATGTAATAAAGGTCAATATTAATAAGGCCTTTCAATAAAATAGAATAAGGTGGATGTAAGAAGACCTAATAGAAGCTTCCGCTTCTAGAAGGATCTTCCTCTAGATGCTTCTCTTGATGGACATATTTAGTATAAATAAGGGTCGAGGGTATGAAAACCCTAGCTTGGAGATTATTGTAACAGAGCACTGCTCGACTGGAGGTTTCCCCCTCGAAGAGGCCCATGAACATTGCTTTCTGAATCAAAGTGTTATTTTTGTTGTTGTTCTTATATCATTTCTTTGTTATTGTGGAGATTATGATGGTTATATTACTGTTATTCTGCCATTTCTAGCATTTTATTTCTATTCTGCATACTTTTTATATCTGTTATATTACAAACAGAATACAACCCATGGAACAATTAAGTACGATCAAAGACATTTTGCAATCATGCATCAAAATGTTAAGTGATCCTTCATCTGTCAAAATATTGCAAAACATCCTAGAAAAATGTAGCAACGAGACAGAACAGAAGCCAGAATTGAAAACTGTCAACCACCTACACACAAGAAGAAGAACAAGTAGGGAATTTAGACTAAATGCTAACATTGGGGATTTCAGTATGGGAGATATTATACTATATCTAGGATCCAAAGTGAATGTACTACCAAAAGATACATGGCAATGCATGGGAGAACCTACACTGGGATACTCAATTGTTCAATTAAAGCTAGCAAATTAACATAGAGTCCTACCAATAGGTAGACTGGAAGGAGTGACGGTAGATCTAGATGGTGTGCGCACTAAGAGCAGACCTTGAAGTCATCGAAATAGCAGACGGCACAACACCTTACCTGGCACTACTTGGTCTAGATTGGGCATTTGACAATCGGGCCATAATTAACTTAAAAACCAGAAAAATGACATTTGAGTCGGGGGACTAAAGGGTCATAGCCCCACTCGACCCATCAGAAGGTGAGAGGTTCGTACAACCCATTTGTTTGGATTTAGAAGAGATCGGCCAGTTGTACAGAACAATTGCGCACGATGCAGACTATATAAACCCAACTACAGATGGGGTACTCAATTGCCAGAGCATTACTTCATGCACAACAGACTTAGACACCGGGTTAGAAAATTGGCAGCAAAGACTACATGAAGTATCCATGAGAAGGTGTGCCAGAATAGACCGCGCAGTACGGTGGATTGGCACAGAAATCAGAGAACCACCCAGTTTTCACAGGATAAATGATTTGAAAACTTTCTTGACACAATATGAAGATGAAGTATTAGAAAACCAGAGATTGTTAGCACTAGATTTAGCACTAAAGGCTACACCCGCAAGATGGTGGGGTGCACACAAAGAGACTATCACATATTGGTACCAATGTAAGCGATCATTGCACATAAGGTTTGACACAGAATAGACAGGCAACAAACAATAGAAATATGACGGAGTAGGCACACCAACAGAACACTTGGAGGCATGTAAAACGCTATGGAAAATCACGCCACCGGAGGAATGGTCTCACCACTTCATTCATACTTTAGAGGGCATACCAATGAATTGGAATACAAACCAGGAAATGCATAAAGGAACCAAGACATGGGCAATACTCCAACAAAATTTTACAGTCACTTTCTCATTCGAGCGTGAGAACCCCAACATGGACGCGGCCCTGAAATGGATCAGAAATGTCATATTCATTGAAGAACCAAAAGTAGAAGCTATCACGGAGGTATAGCAATGAAATAAGCAGACATTCAAGGATCTACTGTCATGCTACCACATACAGGAGGAAGCAACGGAGGAAGATGATCCTTGCGATATTCAAATTGAAGAAGTTGAAGGTGAGAGAGATGTGGAAGGACCACCCTTAGATTCATAGGTCATCTCTTCGCCAATCAAGATAAAGAAGGTTAAAATAGGGATCGTCGAGCAGCCCAAAATGGTCAGCATTGGAGATTATTAGGATGAACAGACACTAGAAAGTATCACAAAATTTTTGCATGAATACAGTGACCTTTCTCCCACAACCTTTACAGAGATGAAAGGCATAGCCGAAGAATTAGGAGAAATGAAGATACCACTCAGACCTGATGCGAGACCCATTAAACAATGACCATATATATTGAATTCCATATATAAACAAAAAGTTAAAAATGAGATCGACGGGATGCTCGAGGCCGGCATCATCGAACCAGTCGAAGAATCATAATGGATAAGCCCGATGGTAGTACAGGACAAGAAACAGGGAAGAGGGATCAGGATATGCGTCGACTTGAGGAAGTTGAACAATGCATGCCTACATGACCCATTCCCCACACCGTTCACAGACGAAGTACTCGAGAACATAGGACGCCACGAAGCCTACTCATTCACCGATGGATTCTCAGAATATCATCAGAATAAGATAGCACATGAGGATAGACACAAGACCGCGTTTGTGACAGAATTGGGATCTTATTAGTATATAGTCATGTCGTTCAGACTAAAGAATGCACCTGTGATATTCTCTAGAGTGGTCATTACAGCATTTAAGGAATTCATCCACCAATTCCTTGAAGTATACCTGGATGATTGGACAGTGTATAGCTTACTAAAAGACCATGTGGAAGTTTTACGGTTGATTTTAGAACGATGCAGACAGTGCCAGATATCACTGAATATCAAGAAATGCATATTTGGAACACCATTTGGGATACTATTGGGACACATAGTATGCAAACAGTGTTTGTTAGTGGATCCGGCCAAAATCACAGTCATTGTTAATCTACCAGAACCAAAAACAGTCTGCCAACTAAGAACAACGTTAGGACATATGGGATATTATAGGAAATTCATCAAAGGCTACATGCAGATTACAGCGCCAATGGAAAAACGGTTAAGGAACGATATAAAGTATCAATGGAACAACAAGTGCCAACACAGTTTGGATACCCTAAAGGAAAAGATGGTCACCACACCAATATTGGTATTTCTAGATTGGGAGAAGGCATTCCATGTACGTGTAGATGCATCAGCGATAGCACTTGGAGCTATCTTAGCGTAACCAGGAGTAGGAGACTTGGATCACCCGATAGCGTTCGCAAGCAGAAAATTATCAGACTCGGAACAAAATTATAACACAATAGAAAGAGAAGGCCTAGTTATGGTTTATCCACTACATAAATACAAACATTACCTATTGGGAAAACACTTTAAGATGTTTACAGATCACTCAGCCCTGAAATACCTAGTCAACAAGCCAATGTTGGGGGGGAGAATCTGTCGATGGTTATTGCTATTTCAAGAATTTGACTTTGAGGTAATAGTTAAACCAGGAAAACTGAATGTAGGACCTGACCACCCATCGAGGGTCACAAATGGAGAGGAACCAATGAATTTAGAAGACAACTTTCCAGATGCACATCTATTCTCAGTACAGATTGTTGACGATTACTTCACGGAGATCATCTAGTACTTTAGAACAAGTACTGCGCCACAAGGATATATCATCACGCAGAAGAAGAACTCGGTAGTCCGCGCAACCGACTATCAATTGATCGCAAGACATCTATACAAGATGGGTGCAGATAGCATCTTACGAAGATACGTACTAGACCATGAACGAATAAGAATTTTAACAGAAGCCCGTGAGGGAATTATGCAGCAAAATTTATTACGTAGAAGGTACTACATGCAGGATTATGGTGTCCAATGATCCACAGAGACTCGAAAGAATATTGTCAGCAATGTGATGTCTTTCAAAGGGTAGGAAAACCCAATAGAAGGGATGAGATCCCACTATGACCGCAAGTGACACTTCAGGAATTCGGCAAATGGGTGATTGACTTTGTGGGACTAATTCACCCACCAGCCAAGAGAACAGGGGCAAGATATATTATCACCGCGATGGAATACCTAACAAGATGGGTGGAAGCCGCACCAGTAAAAGATTGTAGCGCAGAGACAGCTGCACATTTTCTATTTGAATAGGTAATTACTATATTTGGGTGCCTAAGAATTGTAATGAGCGACCAAGGAACGCACTTCATAAACAACACCATCTGAGCGATGCTAGAAGAGTTTGAAGTTCATCACCAAAAAAGCACACCGTATCATCCACAGGAAAATGGCACAGTAGAAGCCTTCAAAAAAATTCTAGAGAACGCCTTGACAAAGATATGTAACGTCAACATGGACGATTGGGACCTCAAGGTACCAACAGTGTTATGGGTGTATAGAACCACATGCAAAAAGTTGACAGACCACACACCATTTAAACTAGTCTATGGTCAAGAGGCAATAATGTCCTTAGAATGTTTACTACCCAGCCTATGTGTAGCAGCCATTACACAAATGACAGAATGAGGCGTAGTAGAGGAAAGACTGAATCAGTTACTATCAATGGAGGAAGACCGAATATTGGCAGGATTCCATCAACAAGTACAGAAAGCAAGAGACAAAGCTTGGCACGACCGCCACATCAAGAGAAAGATGTTTAAGGAAGGAGATCTAGTATTTCTCTATGACAGTGAAGCATTCCAGCACCCAAGAAAGTTGAGAATGCATTGGCTAGGACCATATGAGGTAAAAGTTGTCACAGACGGAGGAGATATACAGTTAAGAGATCTAGCGGGCATAGACCTCAGAGGAATGATCAATGGGAGCCTACTGATGTTATACAAGGACAGTCGACCACCCACCACGAAGTAAAAAAAAAATGAAAATAGCCGAAAACAGCACGCAGCATGATGGACAAGCCATATATGAAACACGAAGCCAACAAGGGAAAAGATAGCAGTTATACCGAAAAAGGAAACAAACAAGAAAAGGAAAGTCGGCAAAAGCAGACTGACAGGACAGCAAGAAGCAGAATTAAAATCAAGGCAAGGATGGATGGGATGTCACATTAAACGTGCCAACTGGAGATGGCAGAGCAGGCATAATGGCAAGTACGAAACCATCGCGGATGCATTGAACCTGCAGTTATGGTGCATTAATCGCATGATGGAGGAAGATTCCTCGAAAAACTTCATGATGAGCCCATACAACACACGAGCACATAATTAGTTAGTCTATTCATGAAAGGAGAACAAAAAAAGAGCAACATTAGCAACAACAAATAGAGTGAAACCACAGAGCTCAGCGAAGCCATTCAAACTCAGCAAACGTTCGACAAACACCATTATGGCACCAATGAAGCTCACAGAACTAGGCCAGATGGCCATATCAACCAAGGCTCAGATGAGGTCACGAGGACCACTAGAAGAAAGAGAACAGCAACCACCAGAGGTCGTCGATATTGACGAAATCCCGTCGCCAGAGGAAATCCCAGTAGAGTCCAAACCCATACTAGAGGAGGTTCAGCAACCACAAACAGAGGCCATGGAAAACGATACACCAGCAGCAATGCATGAGCCTCAGAACAAAGAAGAATAAACCCATCAGGAAATACCACCAAAAAACGTCGAAGCAACCGTAGGAGCTAACAGAAGTGCACAAAACCTGAAAGCAGAAGTGCAACCAAACATTCCACAAATACCCATCCCAGATTTTTTTTTAGCCAAGCCGACGGGTGAAATGGCCACAGCTTGGGCAGAATGGATGGCGAAGGAGAAACCAGAAGCTATTGGAACCTCGAGCCAACCATTGCAGTAGGAGGACCAAATTCAGATACTAATCTCACATCAAAAGAAACCGTCTGCAAAGATTGTGCTACCTCGCATACCAAAAGGATTACAGGTGGACCCACGGCTATTAGGTCACGTCGGGAAGCTCAAGTATTTTGACCATGACATAGCAGATGAAACCAAATATCCATAGCTTGCACCACAGGTCTTTATGCGGAAAATAGTCGTGAACCAACTCAGAGAAACCATCACTCAGCCACACCAGTGGACCACTTGACTAGACAGAACAGGAATTCTAGGGTTGCTAAAGATACCACACTTTGGCAGACGCCAATATGCGACGGCATGCATCAAGCAACTGTTAGCAGTTATGCATGGAGGGGATATATGGTTGGACAAACTCGTCCCCATAACTATCGAACTTATCACACAGATAATAGGCCTACCCACCGAGGGTATGGATCTCGCGCTAATTCTGGATGATAAGTCCAAGGAAAAAACATTGGCAGAAAAGATGAAGAAGAAATATGGCACCGACAGGGGAATAAGAGGCATTATAATTAAACGGATCAACAATTTTGCGACACAATTAGGTGTAAAAATCTTAGCCTGCAAACTACTAAGAAAATGTCGCAAAGGCGAAGTACCGGCAGGAGTCATTGTTGTTGCATCTCAATGCGCAGAAGGTACCTTCATGAGTTGGGCACCATACCTATCAAACTTGTTCCAAGTAGACTACAAAGATGTGCAGGATGCAAGTACAGAATTTCATTACTCATGGTTGATCACTCTCATAGCTTTCATGGGACGGCAAGAACCACAATGCATCGTCTTTGGTACCACACCACAGCCAAGAGGAGAAAGATATTGTGTCTTAAGATCTGTGCCACTAGCTAAGCATAAGAAGGGTAATGGAATCGTATTCGAAGCTTACCTACGGAAGATACATGAAGCCATCATTCGAGCATGGAGAATAACACCAGAGGTTGTCGCACGATACGGGGGCATCGTTAATTTTTGGGCAAGGTGACAAGCCATGTGGATACAACCAAGGCAGGACCCGGATAAACAGTGGCGCTACTGTGTCATCGAGGGTGATATCGACATGATCATCAGTGAATGGCCTAATGAATGGAGGATTCCAACTATACCCATAGAAGTACCAGGACAAACAGCAGAAGGAGGAGCTGCACAGGCGGAAACACAACCTCCACAAATCCTAGTACCCAAGAAACGAAGAACGGGCCAAACCAAGTCGACTCAGGCAAACGACGGCTCAGAGTAGCCAGGGACCCAGAAGGGGAGGATATAAACCACCCAGTCGACCAATGGATAGAGGAAACTGGCTGAGGGAGCACAGGAAACCGCATCAAACCCCATCACACAAGAACCAGGGGGAACTAAGAGACCAGTGGTACAGGACATAGGCACGCGCAAGAAAATGAAGGCACAACGACCACCACCAGACTACACAATCACGGAGGATGATGGAGAGATGTTTTCCAGGATGGTCCAAGACTTCCTCGAAGAAGATTTCGATCATGTCGTGCACCACAGGGATAAACTACAGAAGGAACTAACAGAAATGGGACAACCCCTTAAGAAATTCAGGGAAGCCCAGATCAAGAGTAGCAGTAGAGGCATAGAGCCATCGACCACACAAACCATAGAAAGCGTGGAGGTAGAAGAACGAGACCCAGTTCTTCCGATACCACATGCACATTCCACGGTCTATATAAAGCCTAGCATGCTGATAATGGATGAAATTGTGGGACAGACACCATTGAAGGATTTGGATCATATCCAATTGGTCTTGACATGGATGCCATCAAAATCATTACACAAACTACAGGTTAGCGTCAACCACGAGATGTAGTATCAAGCACACAAAAACTTAGTCGAGCTACAACAAGCAACAAAGAAGCGTGAAGCGATGGAAACAGTTTGTGCACAGGCCAAATAGAAAACTCAGGAGGAGAAAAAACGCAGAAATGAGATGGAACGCAGAGTGGAAGAAATTTTCAGGAAACTTCCAACTATTGCGCAAGGAAATGAACTCCCAGCCGCAGGGAAGATCGACCAGATTGCACAGGCAATTGATCAGTATCAAAAGGAGATCGAGAATCTTCACGAACAGATTAGACCAACAACTCCACCAATAGTGAAGGAGCAAAGGAAGTAGGTAGCAGCAATACAGCTACAAGAGCTAGAAAACTAGGACAGCACAGCAGCCGACTTGCTAGATAAAGCAGCGCAACTTTGGACAAGCCTGGAAGAGGATCCACAAGTCCAACACTGGGACAAGGAGGAGGAGAGGATCACTGCAATGATCCAAGAACTCAAGCAATGTCAAAAGACCATACTAATTCCAGAACGGGTCAAGGGAATGCAAGAGTTGAAGAAGATACAAGCAAAACTTATCACCACGCAAACACACAAACAAGAGTGTCAGCCTAAAATAGAACCATTGCAGGAACGGGTAGCAGAAGTACTTACATAGGAAGACGAAGCCAGAAACCAAACAACAGAGACTCAGCTAGAATGCACAGGACTGATGAGCACGGAAGTGGCAACTCAGACAGTCGACACCATCAAGGAGAAAACCACGCAGACACTGAAAAAAGTAGCAGTGTTGTAGGTACAGTTCCAGACGATCACCAAGGAGGTCGAGGAAGCACAGAGAAATTAGGTGACTTGGGACAAGTCACATGTCAGTGTTGGGGGCCTGTTGGCACCAGGCTGAAGGGGAAAGAAGAATGATCGTGGGAAAGAAAGCGTGCAAAAAACTAAAGTAACAACTGGAAAAAGAATAGCACGCGCGCATGCAAGAAAGCATGTACAAAGGAAAGTGACAGCTGGAGGAAGAACAACATGCATATGGGAGAAAGACTTAACATAAGAAGGGTTAGGGTTTTGGTAATATTCTGTAAAAGGCTGAAGAGACAGATATGTATAAATATAGATACGAAAGTATCATAAAAGAGAGTTGCTAGTAGTTGTTAGTAGTTCTCTTAATGTTTTAGTTGTATGAACTGATTTTGTAAGTTGTTGAGCAAAGGAGATATGAGGGAAGGTAGATTTGAGGATTAGACCACAGGCTATGGAGCCTGGTGTGATCTAGTTCGCCTCACCTAGATCTTACCCAGTTTTGTAGAGAATTGTAAGCATGAGGCACCGAAAATGAAGAACTATCATAATACAAGAGCCAAGAGCCAAATCTTTGTGGACATAGCCCAGGAGGGGGTGAACCATGGTAATCCTCATGTAATGTGTTAAATGTCTCTTCTTTCTTTCAACAATTAATGGTTAAGCTTGATGAATGAGTTAATACATTGTTATGAATTTGTTTATACTTTGCTTAAATTAAATAGTGGTATATACGTATGTGAATCCAAGGAACAAGTAGTTTCCCTAACAGCTCACGGTATCTGGCCTTAATCAAGAAACCCCTATCCCCTACTCTGTCCTAGGATGTAAACACCTTAGTCTTATAGCCACCCATTTAAAGATATCTCAGGTGAGATTGTGCAACACCTTCCGGGTGCTATGTTGCCTTCTGGTTTACCAGGAGGGCCGATAGTTTTAGAGGCTTTGTTGGAACCTCGAATGACATGAACCCAGGGTCAATGATTCAGATAACCTGAGAAGGGAATCGATAAACCAACAACGTGGAATGGTTGAGGATGATAAAAGAACATTGTAATAATCTTTTTCGGACAAGCCTCAAGTTTGATGATGAATATTTCAAATGGTGGTATAGCCTTGATGAAAGTACTACAATCCCCTCTCTCGTGGGAAAATTTTGAAAAACTCTTCTCAAATAAATGGATCAAGGATTAAAAAAAAATAGAGGACATGCATAAAATTCAAGTGGAACTAAAGGAATCAACAAAAAATGTATCCAAATTGCAAAAGGATGATGAAGATCTAAGAAAATATATTACAAAGAAAAATGATGAGTTCATCAAGAAGTAATCCCTTAATGAATCACTCATTAAGGAAGTTAAGAACTTAAAGCAAGAAAAGATTACAAAGGATGAGTCGAGGGAATATTTTGAAAACAAAAATGAAGAGATATGTTGATTATGAAACCATAACAAAAAACTACTAGATGAGATTAAAACATTGAAAGAAGAACAAAAGAATTACCAAAATCAAGAAGAAACAAGGATAATAGATGAAGAATCTACTAAAATACTTGAAGGGAAAATTTGCAAGAAGGTTGAGGAATCCCTAAATAATGATGAGGTAAAATTAGAATGCAACCAAGAATTGAATAAGGATGTCAAAATTTGAAAGATGGGGTCACATTGCATCTTCAAAAGGAGAAAGAAAACAAGATTCAAGAAGGTCACCAGAATATACTTGAAGAAGTTGAACTTCATCTAGAGGAGGTGTATCCCAAATATGATGGTATTATCTCCAAGGCTAGAGTAATCAAATACCAAGCAAAGAGGATAGAGGATTTTGTTGTCTCTGAAAAGAAGATAGATGAAATGGTTGTGCAAAATGAAGAAAAATTGTCAAATGTGAAACCATATAAACACCCTCATTATTTGGAAAGACAAGAATATCAATATCAACATTATCAAAAAATAATATGGAATAATCATCAATATTCATGGAAAATGGCATCCGAAAACCATTCACATGTCTCGAATAATGAATACATGATATCTATATATACCTATTCACACCTACACATGAGGCCCCTTTACTATTAGGCTGGCCCTATTACATATATATCTACCCACTATATGTGCATTTAGCCCCCATATATGCCCCCCCTTGAGGTCATATCATATACATTTAAACCTGTATATTCCCCCTTTGGGTCATAACACTTACACCTTTTCTTGGAATGTCCTTATACAAGGCAGGTATGGTTGGAGATATAAAATCTGGTACAAATTAATCTTTTATGGGAAGGGTTCATTATGGTTCACTTCTTTCGAGTCTATTTTAGTAGAGGTACTTTAAATTCTTTCATGTCTTACCCATTCTAGTTGTCTAGGGTGTTTGGTTAGCCCATAATGATAGCATATTTGAGGATAAGTAGTGGCCTACTTTTAAGTTATCATTGCAATATCTGACTTTGTTTTCATTTCAAAAACCTTATTGGTCCCTAAAACAACCTTGTTATCTTAACAATGTTATCATTAGTAAGGAAGTTCCCTAGGGATATTTCGATGAGGCCGTCCAAGAAAGGGCACAATCTTGTGGGATGGGATTTGTCCTTTACTTCTCAAAAAAGCATTATATTACAAGAAAATCCAATATTGGTCAAGGCATGAATAACCAAAGAGAGTTTAATGCATTATTTGCACTACTCAAATGTGTCAAGGACATAAATATTGTAGTGTTACAAGAGTTTAGGGATTTCAAGTCGTTAGGATATTTAGACACCTAGGATTTAGTTAAGATCAATCTGGTCTAATATGTCGTTAGTTAAAAGTGTGTTTATTTAGTATGCATTTGTGTGTTTATTTAGTATGCATTTGTAGTTAGGTAATCTGACACTCATGATATGTTCTCGACATAGAGTGATCTAACGGTTCATATTCTCCTTGATATTGATGACTACATTGATCCATGGCTTAGCACCCAATTGGTCCATGATCTCTATATAAAGAGAATGAAGGGTCATTTGTTGATGATCGATTTATATGTAAATTTCCATAGATATTCCACTATAATAGTTTGTCACAACAGATTTGATAAATAAAATTGAAATCTACACTATGAAAGTTAAATTCCTTTAGATTCCAGAAGACTTAGTTCCTAATTTTCTACTTATGCATGAAATAGATAAAATGTGGAAAATAAAGAACAATAAAATACAATCACACACCATCCACAAGATAAAACAAATATTTTCTCCATGAAACCCTTACAGAGAAAACTCGGCTAGAAGGTGAGGTTGCTTTGCTCTCTTTTCTTTAGTATGGAAATAATGCAACTATAAAGCAAAAGGCACTCTCTATGGAGTTACCTGAGACTTGTGGCCTCTTAGGTTGTTATAGAACATTAACCCCCTATGTTGTGCTCTCTAATTTTCCCACTCTCAATTGTTCTGCTCTGCTATGGAACAAAATACAATAATACAGAATGAAATCCCTTCTCTTCCTAGCGACCCGGTGTTTAACATAGCTCGATAGCCATCTAGGGGTCGGTTTCTGACTTCTTCAACCCTCAATTGTGGCAGGGTTTTGAACCTTCTAGAATCTTCAAGAAATTCCTCACATGGCTAGCCCCATATGCATAAGTAATGGGGTTTGACATGGCATCCTCTCATGTCATGGTCATCAAGACGATAAGTCAACTTACGGGACACATAACTATTTCATATGAACTATGATTAACACATGGTTTGAACTATTGGAAAGGTATCAGAATGTAGAACACCGTCAAGCGGGTGTGAAAAATGTTTGGACACCAGAACTCCAAAAAAATCCATTTAATGCCTCAGAATGACTCTTGAAGGTTCCAGACCCTAATTTTCCAAACTAGGACTTGCCACTAAAATGGCCCTACAAGTTGATTCCTCTAGTTTTTTTCCACTCTAAAAGGATCGATATTGATGAAAAACAATATAATTATCCATTTTGTATCATAGCTCCCCATTTAGGGAGGATTTTGGTCCCCAAAATATTTACTGAATGAGGTCAGGAAATTTTTCCTCTACCTTCTCCCTAGAGTACCATTTTTGTTTTCCTGAAAGTTGTCTTTTCAACCCAATATGCCAAAGGTCATGCTACCCCTATCTTGTAGTTCTAGACCACTTCTGCAAAATTGAGTCCTATATTAACTCTACATGAGATTATAGTGCTAAGTCCTCTATGGAAGGTAGGACCTGCTCCTCCTCCTGATCCAACATGGAAGGCTCATAGAGTTTGAGATTCTCCACATTCACTACTGAGTAAATGTGCATGTATGGGGGTAGACTGAATCTACAGGAATTTTATCCCACCTTTTCTAACACCTCAAAAATACCATACAACAAAGCCTTGATCTTCTTACCAGGAACTTGTAGTCTTTCCTTATTTAGCTATAACCATACTTTTCCTCCCACTCTAAATTTTTTCTATGTTCTGTGTTGGTCATGTCTAGCTTTTTACTTTTACTGTGACTTCTTCAGTGTCTATTGTACTTGAAAATGGATCTACCTGATGTTCTCAACAAATTTTTATGTTTTTAAAGCATCTCCTGTGAGGTCCTCCCTCAATCCTCCTTGTTGTCCATACACAACATCTAAGGGTGAAGGTGGAAAATATCCAAAGCAAGTCTCAGAAGGTGACTGAGTGTTTTATATAAATCGGATTTTCATCCTAGGTATTCGGATGCTTCTGATTGTAACCCCCCAAAAGCTACATCAAAGTCTTGTTGACTACTTTTGTCTACCCATCTGTCCATGGTTGGAATTGTTAGGAAATGCAAGGCACTTCCACACTAATCCTAGCAGAAGAGAAGAAGAATTTAATCAAGAATGAAAATGAAACAAGCAATCACACAGTACACCGTGATTTTATCATGGAACCCTTAACTGGGAGAAACCAGCATTCCTTTCAGAGTTCTTTTCTCTTGTTGTCTTATTCATTTAGAATAAAAGGTTACATGTCTAACCTTGGTCCACACCTAAGACACAATCGACATCATACCTTCTTGAACAAGCAAGAACAACCATGTAGCCAAATCAACATACATATGCATGACCATCAACCTACACTTACACATGCATTAATCTAAAAAAGTGCATTCTATGATCACCTACAACAATATCCTTTATGTCCTTACAACACGCATATTTATAGGGTTTACAATAGGAAAAACCCTAAAGATTGGTGCCCAAAAAATAGTTATAGATCCATGCATATCATTGGCTACAAATCCCGCAAATCCCTGGATTCTGTTACAATCGACTCCAAGTCGGGTTTACTAATTGGCCTTCATTCGGTCTCTAGTCGGTTGTCTCATGCTCACACTTCGACCTCTTGTCATTTGACTTGTCGTTGATATCTTCGACTTCAAATTTACCTGGTCAACTTCCTCAACCTTCGACTTGTTGTCAATCTACCTCGACTTCGACCTGTTGTCGATGTTTTCGATCTACCACGAGTTCGACCATCAATCGATTCACCTCGACTAGAATTTCATTACAAAGAGTATAACAACCCAACATTCTCCCACTTGTTGTTTTCTTTTCTTAAATAGGAGATTCCTTAACTTTCGCTCACAGACCCAGGGCACCAATGCCCATTGCCTCTCTACACCAAGTGAAATTCACCGCACTCATAGACTTGGTCAACGAGTCTGCTATGTTTTCCAACGTGACTAATTTCTCCAGTAGAACCTTATTACTTTCCACCATATCTCTTACAAAATGGTATTGTACATCAATGTGCTTAGTCTTTGAATGATAAGCAGGGTTCTTTTCCAAAAATATTGTGCTTTGATTGTTGCAATTTAACTTCATATCTCTCTACCCAAACCCAATTCCTAAACACAACCTTTGAATCCAAACCACTTCTTTTCTTTCAAGAGTGGTCGCCGTGTATTTATCTTCTATTGTCGATAAGGCTACGATCGCATGTCACTTTCTCATTTAGCTTATTGCTCCACCAGACATCTTGAAGACATATCCATTGGTCGACCTCTGTCGATCTAGATCTCCAGCCTAGTCAATGTCAACAAATCCATGTACATCTAATTTACCACTGTCACCTCCAGATCCTCCTTGGTATCATATAGCATAGTCCTATGTGCCACACAAATACCCTAATACTCTCTTGAAAGTTGTCCAATACTCCTTTCCAGGTGTCGACATGTACCTTCTCAACACTCCCACTACATGGGCAATGTCTGTTCGAGTGCATACCATCGCATACATCAGAATACCAACCGCACTTCTATAGGTAACATGTGCCAAGTCCTCTATGTCTTCCTGTGTCCTTGGACACTGCTCAGCAGTAATCCTTGCTCCCGTTGGAATTGGCACCTTCACCGGTTTGCAATCCTCCATGTTGAATCATTTCATAATTGTTTCAATATACTTCATCAGATTCAACCAGATCTTTCTAGTGGCTCAATCTCTCTTAATATCCATTCCCATAATGATTTTAGATGCACTAATATCCTTCATGTTGAACTTGGAGGATAGTTGCTTCTTCGCCTCCTTTATTGCATTCATGATGTTTCCAATCAACAACATGTCATCGACATACAAGGCTACATATATGAAACCCCCACCTTCTTCCTTGGAATATATTCATTAATCGGCTTTGCTTCTCACAAATCCAAAACCAAGGATGTATGTGTCAAACTTCAGGTACCACATCCTTGGTGATTGCTTTAGACCATAAAGGGATCTTTTGAGTTTTCACACCAACTATTGATTTCCCTTTACTACAAAAACTTCAGGTTGTTTCATGTATATTTCCTCTTCCAGGTCCCCATGTAGGAACATTGTCTTCACATCCATTTTTTCTATATCACGATCGAATGATGCAGCCAGAGACATCAGTACTCTAATGGAAGTTAGTTTTGCAACAGGGGAAAAAATCTCACTGAAGTTGACTCCCTCGACTTGGGAATATCCTTTTGCTACCAGTCGAGCTTTGAACTTCTCGACTTGTCCTGTGGCATTCATATTCTTCTTGAACACCCACTTGCTACCAATGGGCTTCCTTCCACTAGGTAACTTGACTAAATCCCGTGTCTCATTATTATACAAGGATTCAATTTCTTCGACCATGGCATCCTTCCAGAGTTTACCCTATCTCAAGTAGACTGCCTCACCGACTCACTTGGGCTCATTGTCAATGGTAGTTAATGACGCAACCGCACTCTCAGCAGGCGGTCACTCCTCCAGGACCTTCTTATCCCACGGCCCGAAGAGTCGATGCTCTTCCAACTCCTACTCGGGAGTTCTGTCCCCACAGTCTTCTCGAAAAATCTTCCCTTTCGGAACTCGGGAAGTCGGGTTTCGCGGACTCGCAAACCTTATGCGCACCTCCCGTGCAACATGAAACCTCCGAATCCCGATCCGCGATGTCAACGATCAATGCTCTTGGTTTCGGGGATCTTCCTATCGGGAAATCGGCGGGTGAGAGGCAGGGAGATACCTACCTTTCAAATCCCCGAACCCCGATATGCCGATATGCCTCCACGCATCTCCCACTGACGTTCGGGTCCCACACTGCCACGTCACGTCAGGACTTCGTGACTCGCGGATTCACGACTCCAAAACTCCTGCTTTTGGAAACCC